>JAVALU010002386.1:0-87500 GCA_030770095.1 Gila robusta
GGTTTTATTAAGACGCACGTAGTGCGACTTGTCGTACCTGACACAGGCAGTCTTATTTGTTTCCCCTTCGATATGTACAGTACCTAGTAGAGGTACATACGAATCTCCAACTGATTGGTAGGCTATTATATCTGTGTACACATATAGGGTATAAAAACCACCTCTTATATCAGCCTGGAACGGAGCGTATGTGACTGGTGTGACGTGTGTGTCTTGATGTTCATCCGAACTGTTTGCAACTTCTATAGAAACACCGGGTTTTAATCCTAGTATAACAGCTACCTTACCATAAAATGTCAACGAAGCCCTCAGGGCTGCTTTCAGAAATATCTTATTCTTTATATGGTCGTAGCCGAGCTGTACCCTTGGGGGAAGAGATGCATTTATTTCTCTGAGTAATACAGGTATATCCTCAAAATAGCCACACTTTAAAGTGTTCCGGCTCGTAGATATTTTTAGGGCTTTCCGAAAAGTTTGGATATTAAGGTCACCCCTTACACGGTGCAGTTCGCCATTATTCTGTAATAGGCTTTGATCACAATCGATAATAAAAACAGCGTCGTCCTCATTGAAGGTGTACCAGGTCAACGGATATTCAAACTCGACCAGTGCCACTTCCCACAGGCCTTTTAAATCTATATTTCTAGCCATCCTAGTTCTGTAATTAGATATACGATTCTCTGGATAGACATTAGTCGAAGCATTGCAGGGGAGTGTAACGTAGAACCCCTCCTCTGACATGATTTACATAAATGACATCTGTTACGAATTCTCTATAACTTTAAGGTGGTTTGAAGATCCATCACCTGTTTTTTAGGAATCCAGCTATTGAATTTAGAAGGCCACCCCCACCACTTGACTAACACATACATGACTTTCCCGCGGCGTTGTTTATCCAGTATTTTTTCAACCTTGAAAGATGAATCATTACTCACGATAATCTTCTGCAGCTCTTGCTCATAAAAACAACCGGCGATAATTTCCCCGTCATAGTCTTGTAACCGATATACAGGAGGGATACGTGGAATGCATGCGGATATTGTGAAATATTCTTCAGTATAATTTTGCTCGTATCCTTTGGCGAAAATATTCCGGACTTTAGAGATTCTCACGACATCTCCAATTGAGTATTTAAATTTGGGTGTCTCTTTACGTATTTTCCCATATAAATTATTAAACACTACATCTTCATTTTCTTTATTCACGTCCAACGGTCGCATTTTAATGGATTTGTGATAACTGGAATTATACCCTTCTGTCAGATCTTGAAGTATATCACAGTACCGTTTAGAATTTATAGCCGTTAAATACCTCCACATTCGCCCTTTTAATGTTCGATTAAATCGTTCAACCACCGACGCTTTCAGGTCACTGGCTGTGGCAAAATGATGTATGTTATATTTTTTTGTCATCTGCTGAAAATGTTTATTGAAAAACTCTGTGCCCTTATCTGTTTGTAGCTTTGCAGGTATACGCCCCTCCCGCAGAATAGACAAAAAAGCTTTCGTCACTTCCGGCCCCGTCTTATTTTTAAGTGCGCGCGTCCATGCGAATTTACTGAAAATATCAATAACAGTAATTATGTATTTAATATTATTATTCTGTTTCGAGTATGCTGTCATATCAACAAATCAGCTTGAAAATGTTGGTCTTTTCCATACACTACCACACGATTCCGTTTATATTTTATTGGTGCTGTACGATGAAGAGTGTATGTGTCTTGACTGGAGAGCCAGTCGGTCACCTCTTTATCAGATAGTCTTACGTTGTATTCCTGCAATACCGCCTGTTTTAATCTGTCCTTACCACCAAAAGCACCAGAATTCGCAGGATCATAGTATATCTTCTTCATTAGCTCTGACATGTCGACGCTATGAGTTTTTAGACAATACTGAATCACTTGCATTGTTGTTCAGTTTTTATTTTTTAACAAACAATCAGCAAACAATAAAGTTTTTTTTTTTATTATTTTTTTATTTCAGGAATATCTATTATTTTATTTCAGAAAATAACGGATCACTTACAATGTTGTTCAGTTTTTTATTTTTTTATTTTTTTTTTTTTTACATACATAGTCACACACAAAAGGGTATATCAACATAATCATTTTTTATTTATTTAAGAATAGAGAAAAGTACAGGGTTACAAGGATTTAATCATGTATCATCCAAACGTCAAAAGAAATTTCACACACATTTCAAAATTTTTCTCCAGGACAAATTCAACTAAAATATCAATAATTTTACAAATATCAGAATCTTCATTTCTCAACAATTTGCAAACATCAGTTACATACGTACATAGACATAATATGTTTCCTATTTTAAGGGAAGCATTTTCAGGCATTAGATCGAGAATGTTTTTGATAGTCGTACATTTATGGATTACAGATATGTTCACCATATTACTCCAGTCGTCCGATGACTTCCGCACAACATTCATTTGACTTATTAATTTCGTTAGACGTATATCATCCACAGACTTCCCGGTGTTTGTAGCATGATTATCATCGATAATCTTGAGCAGCAGGGTTGATAATCCACATTTAACACGCAGTTTAAAGAAATATTTGATAATCCAGAATGTGCAGAGGTACCACATTTTCACACGAGGACAGGTTCAGGGTCTTCAGCAGCAGCAAGCTTCCACTTCTCGACAGCGGAGTAAATAATTTCCTCACAACTTTCATCCACAAGTTTCTGTCTGATAGATCCCAGCTGCTCCACGATGTACATCTCATCCTTAAGCTCAAACAAGATTGTCTCGACGGCACCTTGGATTCTTTGCAGATGTGGTGTAGCACCATACAGACTCAGCGATTGAGCCAGGATAGTTTTTAGCTCCGGTCTGAGAACCTTCAGGCTGATCTCGTCAAAACATCCATAAAAATAATATCCAGGTGGCTCGAACAAACACGAGTGCCTCGTTTGGGATGGGTGGTCTACGGTACAGCCGTCGCAGTTTTGTTTCATCCGTTTATCGATCAAATATTCCAATATGATTGTGACTACACTTTTGATAATCCTATGTCCAGTATCGCCGAGACACCCGTCTGGCTCATCAGCAGACGTGTCAGCGTTCACAGGGGATGCTGCTCCTCCATTTGTAATGGGCCCATTAGATCCATAGTTCGTGAAGAACGCCAAGTTGTGATATCCAAGATCTGTACAAAATTTATTCATCCAGTCGACACTTCTTTCCGGTGCATTTGATAACCCTGATTGTGTGTATCCATCAGCAGCTCCAAGAGGAGAGAATCCGGGACGAAGGGTTTCTTGAGACATAATGCAGAATGAGTTGAGTTGTCAAGGGAGGTCTTTTTAATGCTTGTAGAATGTGGGCGGTGCTATATGAACACCCCTCCTACTGGGCGTGCACCAATCCGGGTGAAAGAGCTTCACTTTAATGTTATTGTAGCGCTCGTACGCATCACACCATTTGAAAAGTTTATCAATTTTGGTAAAAATGTCTTCCAGCACGGGCATATCCTTCCACTGAAACATGAATTTTAAATCGTAGTATTTAAGGTGGTTATCCTCCGAGATAGGCCATGCCCGTTCGGGTACATCTGACCCAAAATCAGTGCAAAGGATGTAAATGTAATCCTCGGGATGTTTGTTAACGTTGTCCGCCAGCAGTCTGTATTTTGTACCCATCGTTAGACCGTTCCACTCCGCTATAAAGAGGGGATCGTCACACCCTTCTTTCATATCTTTCCAGACGCAGGTGAAAAATAAGATCCAGTCTCGTTCTGTGAAAAACAGATGCGGATCCTCTGTTGTATTCCTCGTAAATCTCTCATCGTTATCCACATTAATCAATCTGACTTCGCGGTTGGTCTTGTCAAAATTGTACTTGCACGAACGGCCGCCAGACAAATGAAAAACATATTCCACATCGTCCCTCGGCTCATGGAGAAATCTTGTTAAACAAGGACCATGCTTCTTCCGCGGAGCTAGAGTCAAATCCTCCATAGCCTCATCAATGTTTCTCTCAGGGGTCTTGGGTTCTGCTGCCATAGCCATTGGTCCTGAATAGATCTAATAATCCACAATCACAACCGTATTTTGCATTTGAAATCGTGGCGTTTTTAAATAGACCGCCACGGAGGGAAAGCCCTTAGAGTGACGTCATCGTAAGCGTCAGTCGCAGCTGTCCAATGAGACGTGCGTGTGTGTGTGTGTGTGTGTGTGTGTGGAACTCTGTGTTCTATCGCCCCGTGGGCCAGGTGTGGAGTGTGTGTGTGTGTGTGTGTGTGTGGTGTGTGTGTGTGTGGGAACTCTGTGTTCTATCTCCCACGCTCCAGGTGCGGAGGTGTGTCGTGGGAGGAGTCAGCGTGTGGCTACTGTGCAGGCCCTCATGTAGGCATTTCTGGTCGGAGCGCTGAAGCGAGCGCAGGTGTTTCACTGCGCGTCTCACAAAACCTTTTGGAAACCAATGTCTTTGTTCTCCTTCTTTCAGCAATAACGGAGTTTTGTAAAAACGTAAGACCTTTTTTAACTTTATACAACGTTTTTAATACCTTTAAACACTAGTTAATTGTAAAAGTACAGCTTTTCTTCAAACGTATGTTAGAAAATAAAACTATTTGCGTGATATCATTTTAATTCTAGAACATGTATGCATCTCATGCTTTTTAAATGTATATGCTTTAACGATACACATTGTTTTAATGTATTTTTGTATGCGATTGTGAAAAGTACAACTTCAAATGTAAATGTGAAAGACCTCTTTTAAAATAAAAACACTCTGATCTCACCTCTGACTATGGCTTTTTATTATACATTTTCTTTAAAAAAGATTCAAATATATTGTTTTTAATTGTTTTTTCATCATTTTGAACATTTTTTACATTGAGCCCTAGTGATCGTCGGTGATTTTCCACTCTTAATCTGTTCAGACTAAATGGGGAGGAAGGGGAGGAGTTAGCGTGGGAAGAAATTCCAAGCACAGGTGTACAGGCCGGAAGTGGGAGGGAGGGGAGGGTTGAGTATCTCGGGGGAATTCCCTGGTCACATGACCAATCCGGAAGGGGCGTGGTCTAGCGTGGGAAATTCCCACGGTGTCATAAACGGGGAGGGGCGGGGCTTTATGGGGGGCAATAAAACTGTCAGTTTGATGGAAGCCGCCCTCTATTCTCTCTCTGATGTGTTTATCAGCTTCTGTTACAGCCGTCAAAGTGATGCTGGAAGTGTCTTTATTATATTCTCTGTTACACTGAATCCCACTTCTCTTCTCTGGATCTGAACAAAAGTTATGCGGTTCTCCATCATTTACAACAGTTTTGGTCCAGAAAGCTGTTCTGGTCACATAACCATAAGGATGAGTTAAAGTACAGGATATTTTCACTGTCGATCCCTTTAATGCACAAACATATGAAGGGCTGTAATTCACTCCCCAATTCCACTGACCATCAACCCCTGAAACACAGAAATGAGGAATGAAGAGACTTTCAGGTGTATATACAAAAAATCTCTTTTCACTTTTGATAATTTTTATGTTAGCTGACAGCAAAACACTCATATCCGTTTATAAGTGTGAAGAGCTCAATCATGTTTTGTTATAATATGTGTATAGTGAGTGAAACTGAAGACTCACCCGCAGTCATGATCACTACGATCAGAGGAAGAGACTTTATGAGAGACGACACCATAGTGACTTCTGCAATCATAAAACTGACAAATATGAGCATCATCTATATGCAACATCACAAATAGATACAGCATATGATTATTAATCATTTGTGGCTCTTTGAATGCTTGTCGTGAACTGATAATGTTTCTCATGTCAGGCCTCGTGTGTCTAAAGAGCTTCACACAATATTTACACATAAATCTACAACAGATATTGAGCTTCTGGAGTCAAAATCACTTCATCAAATCAACATTCACCTAAAACAGTTTTATGAATACCAATTGTAGCCCTACTGAATTATTTTAACTCATAAACAATAACAGTAAAAATGGTCTTACCGCTCTGAAGTGTCAATGTTTCAGTGTCGACGGCCAAATGAGAAAAACATCCGCAGTTTAAGCCGTAAACGCTGCAGTTTTCACATTTTATATTGTGCAACTAAATGTTGGTCTTCCTCTTTCTGGTTATGAGTGACCGCCGTCTCAACTACACAAGAACAACTGGAGAAGAAAGTTAACGTCTCCAGATGTCAAACACACAAGCTTTATCTCTGTAGAGCTCACTATTGTTACATGTTTGTGAGAGAATATGTGAAAGATGTTTGCTTTGAGAAAGAACAGTGTAAAGATGCTCATCATGTCTGCAGGAGCGTCTGAGCATCTTTACGTTTCACTTCCTCTTTCTGACACAAACTCTGTGTTTAACACATGAAGCGCTGGACGACACACACACACACACACACACACACACACACACAGTCATAACGATCAGCAACTACATTGTGTTTAAGTGGGTCAATGCCAGTTTCTGACACACGACTCAAGCACTCAGAGACCAGACCAACGACAGATACAGGAAAAATAGTTTTAATGTTCTTCATAAACACTAATACATCACTGATGGATCTATTTAATAACTGCTAATAATGGAGCAGTGATGTTCACTGCAGACCAAATGCCGTCCAGCTCCTCCTCAGTGGATCTAATGGGTGGAGGGAGAGAGTTATGGGTCGGTTAGGGTGTCGCTCCATTACACCCAAATTACATCCAGAGAGAAGAGCTGGACTTCTCTCTCCACCCACGACTCTGCAGTGAACAGCCTCTCAAAATACAGGAATTACATCCATTACTCAAATCTTTCCTGCACTTCCATTGACTTTACTGTCATCTAGTGGTCAAAAAGATCCAGTGCACTTTACTGCAATTACAGCAGCTTTTACATCTGATTCTTGACATGTTGATTTTAGAAGTAATAAAAGTTACTAAAGTTGTATTTTCTTCTATATTGTTCACTATGTATTTATAAACCAATAATGTAAATAGGAGAAGCTGATGTGTGCTTCATATGAATTATAAAGATAATGTATTAAAAATGCTTGTATGTAAAATGAATCAAGCTTTATACAGTCAGGATGGGAAATGAACACCCGCCACCAGCCAAATACTGGTAATTTTAGGACAATAGCTGGTTATTTCACTTCATCTGCCAGTCAATGCGTCACCAATCCTACATCTCAGATTATACTATAACCAAAAAACCAAGTGTGAAGGCATATCAAACACACTGACTTGTTATAGCAGTTTCAACGTAATGGAAATTGAACTAAGATCATCCAAGTCCACTTCTGAGGTCAAAGATTATGGGAAGCATAAACAAAACAAACATTTCATTTGGACTCAAAACCAACCGAGTGACTGTAAAATCTGTTTATTATATAATTCATTGGATGATATCAGTAACATGGAGGCTTAAGACTCGATACACAAAAAGTTTGTTGACTGTTCGGTTTTGTTGACAGGGGAGAAAATAAAAAAAACGCTACACGGTTTGGAGCTCGCGAGCTCTAGATTCCGGGAGATTTGAACTAATTTGCGGGCATCAGGGAGCCGCTATCAATATGCGGGAGACTCCCGGAACTTCCAGGAGACTTGGGATGTCTGATATACGCAGTTCCTGTTTAGGAGCTTTGGACACGAAACTGGGCTTTTTAGCTGACCACACATAGGGCCTATGGATATTTTTTACGAGATATCCCGGATCACCTACAAAGAGGTTATAATCCTCTTCTATCCTTAGAATCCACACTCCCTGACCTTGATGTGGAGCATCATCTCTCCCTTATAAATACTGTTTGGGAAGATATTTTAAACCTTACTGCTCCCCCCAAGTCTTTTAAGTCAAAAGCTAAATCAAAATCTGAGCCATGGGTCGATCATAGTATACACTCCTTAGACAGTCGTGCAGGAAAGCAGAAAGGAAGTGGAAAAAAAGACAAATTACAGGTCTCGTACGAGATCTTAAGTCTATCGTTATATCAGAATGTGGTTAAGAAAGCTAAAGCTTCCTATTTTACTTTTATTGAGAAACATCACCACACCCCAAAAGCCCTTTTTTCGGTCATTAACTCCATTTTAAATCCCCCTATAAACTCTCTTCGCTGCCCATCGTTGGCACTCAGTGAGGATTTTGCTAGATTCTTTGGCAATAAAAAGTTTCTAACCTGAGAGCTCAATTTCAAGTCTCCGAACAGGAAATACCAACAGAGATGAGTTCACCCTCTGGACATCATTCAATCCTGTCTCTTTACATTCTGTAAAGGAAATAATGGTTAAACTTAAACCTTTCTTTTGTATGACACTTTACATCCTCGCTATCTGAGACAGTTATTTGATACTGTAGGATTGAAAATAATCCAAGAAATTTGAAATGAACATTTGCTTAGAAAGACATTTGTTTTACTGTTTTCCACCCCCTCTTTCTACCAAAAAAACCATTTGGAGTTCCCAAAGGCTCAGAGGGGTTGATAGTGATCAAGGCCTGTAGGCTGAGATGTGTGCACTCCGGGGGTCTATGCATTGTCACACCTTTAGTGCAATGGGTGAAGTTGTAATTATCTGATTGGTCAGTTTGAATGTCTCACATTTGGGTTTTTAGTCACATGGTCAGGGAAAGGATAAAAGAAGATTGTAACTGTTGCTTTGTCTATTTTTATGCTCTGCTCTTTTATGCTCTGGGTCTCTTTCTTGGGGCGCTCTCTCTCTCTTTACCTCCTCTTTTCTCTTTCTCTCTCTTTCTCTCTCTCTCTCTCTCTCTCTCTCTCTCTCTCCTCTCTCTCTCTCTCTCTCTCTCTCTCTCTCTCTCTCTCTCTCTCTCTCTCTCTCTCTCTCTCTCTCTCTCTCTCTCAGGTAACATTTTACATATATGCTGGGTACAATTAATGATCTATTATCCTCTCATACATCTATTTTGTAACTATTTTAAGTGTAACCATAACCATATTTTTATAAAAGTCATTAAAAGTCATTTTATAAAAGGTCATTAAACCTTTTCAATTACAAATAATGTGCTAATTTTGATTTGGTATTGACTTTAAAGTGCTACCTATTGCAATACAATATTGTCACTCTATATAGCAACGCTCTCCCACATGTAAAGCTATTGTAATTGTGCTCATTTCCGTCGTTGGTATGAGTAGCAGTGGGTGGAATAGACAAGAAATGTACAGTTTTCTATCTTTCTGACAACGTTTCTTTAGTCATTCTGCAGTCTTGCAGTCTGAACCCCTGCAGGTAATACACCCTTACAATACTGTCGGCCCTGGGTTGAGGTCGTTATTTAATAAATTTTGCATGAAGGAGCTATATACCCTCGAGTTTAAAAAAATTGCCTCAATTACACCTGTACTAAAGAAACCCTCAATTGATGCCTTTATCTTCTAACTATCGTCCTATATCCACTGTGACGTTTATTTCAAAGGTATTAGGAAAAAAAATATTTTTACAGCTTCAGACTTTCCTAAATGACAATCATATCTTTGAAAAGTTTCAATCGGGGTTTAAACCACTGCATAGTACAGAAACTGCTCTTACAAAAGTTCTCAATGATATTTATATGGGTACAGACTCGGGAGTTTCCGTCATTTTAGTTATGTTAGATTTGTCTTCTGCTTTTGATACCGTTGACCAGACATGGGGACTTGTGTCTTGGTGACTTGGACTCGAGTCGCTATTTTTATGACTTGTGACTTGACAAAAAATAAAATAGGCTACTTGAGACTTGACTCGGACTTGGAAGTTAAAGACTCGGGACTTGACTTGACTTGAGACACGATGACTTGAATGACTTGAGTGTTAATCACATCATGTTTTCAGTTTGAATATAAAATATATAAATTATTTAAAAAAATAAAGTTGATCCATCTGGAGCGCAGGCTGAGGATAGCGTTGTCATGACTGGATCACAACACTATCATCAGTCACGCCCTCTCGTACCTTACGCACACCACGCCCACTTAGATCAGCTATCACATCAACATGTCAGCCGGAGGGGTACTGTACCGAGGGTCATCGCTTTCGGCTTCAAAAATGATTCGCAAGATGACAAAAGACGAACAGCGCTTTGCAAGACATGCAATATCAACATCGCGGACAGCCAGACGACAACCTCCAATTTCGTCCTTCATTTGAAGAGCCATTCTGCCCAGTAAGTGCTTGTCAATGTGTTAATGTTATCTGGTTAGTTGGTAGTTAGCTAATGTAGTAATTTCAGGCCCAAAAAAGGCCCAAACATAAATGATCACATTCATCTAATCTTGCCTAACGATCCGCTAGCTGCCTGCCCCATAAGCAGGCCGTCAAAAAAACGCGTCTCTGCAGGCAGCCTAGGCTCCGAGATCTGCACACAAAAACAATTGCTACCAACCACTTCGGTATGGAGCGAATTATGTGCTATAATTAAACAAACAAATACAGCATTTTGCAAACAAACTCGATCTGCTTTGCAAAGGAAAAATCGACTCGCAAACAAACTCGATCTGCTTTGCAAAGGAAAAAAAAAAAAACTCCGTCAGATACTTTGACTCCGTGCTTCCTGTAATGAGAGCTGTCAATCAAGGTACAAGGATGTCCCTGTGGTTGTGATTACGATGAAAGTGACCAATCATAAGAGGGTCAGTGCCCTCCTTGGTTTCCGCCCCCAAATTGTCAAAAGTCATGTAGACTCGAGGGAGCAGAAATCAGCTGAGCGAGCAGAAATCCACTGCGCGAGCAAAACAGCACTCCGCGAGCAGAAGCCCGCTGCGCGCGAGCAGGATTCCACTGTACAAGCAGAGTTAACCTATGAGAGTATGCCAGGCGCTCGCTCGCAGCTACCTGTACACCCTGGCGCGGATTAATGCACAGGCTTACATAGGCTGCAGCCTAGGGGCCCCACATGTTCAGGGGGCCTCGGATTGGCCAGACATTTTTTTTTTTTTTTTACTTAAGCGCAAACCAGGCACGGCACGGCGCCGGGATTCCAGTTTGGATGGGCCAGACGCCCAGACCGATTGTGAACGTTAAATTAAAAACGTTATCTAATCACTGTTTAACCTCATTAAAAATTACTGACTAATATACTGTTAAATTATCTGTGACTATACATAATATAGATTTTAATAGCTTGATGCTCTTTAAATATTTTGTTGCATTGTAAAAAGGTTTCGGTGCATAGGACAGACCTATCCGCAATCGCTCTCCATGGACGTGAATTGGTTATCCAATCAGCTGCTGCTGGTCAAATCATGTCAATCATTTTCATTTACGTCACTGCTATTGCTGGACGGCATAGTGGCAGAATGGCTGAAAGAAAGCATGAAAGTGGAGCACAAAAACGTAAATTACTAAAGTTAAGAGAACAACGGGACCAAGATATATTGAAAAAAATTCCTAAATTGACTGTATATTTCAAAGCTGCTGAATCTTCATCTAGTTAAAGACAAGATCCACCGCAGACTGCCGGAACGGAGCTAGCTGAAACGCCTGCAGCTAGCTCATGTTATCGGTAATATTTCGGGGAATTTGGGGAGTTATTCCACAATGCAGTGTTTCCTCTATGTTTATTTTATTGTGACGGTGCGCAATGGCAAAATTTCTTCCGCCTCGCTTTTTATTTTTGTCAAAATGTTCGCTTTCTTCCGAGTCGACTATTAAACGAACAGCTCGCGGGACGATTCGGGTGCTAGGCGTCTTCAGGGCTATCATCCACTCGCGAGGCAGAGGCGCTGAGAGGCAGAGGCGCTGGCGCCCTCCTAGCAACGGCGATTCGGGTTCGCGCTTAAAAACGTCACTGCGTCCGCGGGAGATGGCTTTAAAAAACGCAGACACCAAAATCAAGAAATAAATAACTATGGCTAACATTACAAGAAACATCAAGGCTCGAAATTAACATCAATGCTCGAAATCAAAGCCATTTTGGTCGCATATGCTCCTGAAATATAATCTGTGTGACCTAAAAATATATTTGGGTGCTGACTACTACGCGAAATTTAAAAGGCTGATTTGACGTTTACTTGACTGACAGGACAGCTGTTTCGATGGTTGCCTAGCAACATAAAAAACGCAGCGCACTGCTCGTTCTGTGTTATCGAACCTGAACAACGCGTGTGATCGTCTCCATAAGAAGATGAAACGAACGCTGACAGATTTCTTTTGTAAGCCGTCACCTAAAGAGGTGGAACACGCCAATGCCGATGGTGAGAATTTTTTTTTATAATTTTTTTTATTATTAATATTAATACATAGCTTATTTAGTTTTACATAGCAATGATTAATATCATCAACTGCTGGCTAAACTATCCATCATCTGCTAGAACATTTATGGATGTACAAGACCAAAACAAACCAATTATGTGGCTATTTAATATGCACGTGAATGACGCAATCTTTATGTTCACCTCTTCATTCTTGATGATGATGCTGGTTGTATTCTGGCCCTCATGACCTCTGAGTCTGACCTAGGACTAGGTATAAATTAAGTAAATTTGCACAATGATATGCTATTAGGCCTAGTTGTTAGGAATACCAGCTGTACCATAAAATAGGATGAGAAACAGTATAGTTTTATTACAATTCTATACAACAATATTGAATATGGTAATAAAATGGGGGGGGGGACCTGCCCTCACTGCTAAAACAAATCTTAAAGGAAACACTGCAATGACATGCATATTACACACAGGTTGGTTTTTAAGGCTGGTTCTATTTTTTTTTTTTTTTTTACATTATCAGTGATAAATGTAAAGACACCACCACCAGTCAAGATGACCTCCGCGACAAGGCCGCAGACAGACAACCATCTCACTCTAATAGGAGGGAGACAGAGGGATTGAGTCAGACACTTCAACCACCCGAAGCACCATGCTGCAGACAGAGTTCACCTGCTCGTGGGTCAGTCGAGCCCCTGGCAGAGATGGAGGGAATTTCCGGCCCCCCTCCACCTGTTGCTGCGGAGGAGAGACCACAAAAAGAGGCAATAACAAAGACGCAGATGTTGCTGCCTCTGAAAGACAACATAGGAGATACATAGGAGAACACCAAAAGAGATACTTTTCCAAAACCCTGTTTAAAAGAAAGCTGGCAAATGGTGAAACTCAGCCAAGAGAATGGCTGCTTTATTCCCCCTCAACAGGCACAGTTTTTTGTTTTGCGTGCAAATTATTTGAGGACAGTGATATTCAGTCTGCATTGACAGCAGGCTATAGTGACTGGAAAAATGCAGCTGTCCGCCTAGCTGAACATGAGGGATCAGAGAGCCACAGAAAGGCAATGCTCACGTATGTTACACGCTGTGCAGATGGTGGGTGTATAGATTCAGAACTAAAAAAACAATTTGACAATGAATGCGAATATTGGACCGAGGTTTTAAAGAGGGTGGTTGCGGTGGTGAAGTTTTTAGCAGAGCGAGGACTACCACTTAGGGGACATAGTGAAGTTTTTGGGAAAACGGATAATGGGAACTTTATGGGTGTGCTGGAAGTTATCAGCGAGTTTGATCCCTTTTTGAAAGCACATATAGAAAAATATGGCAATGCTGGAAAGGGAACTCCATCATACCTCTCATCGACAACATGCCTAGAATTTATTGAACTGATGGGGGAACAGGTCCTCGCAGAGATCATCTGTCAAATTAAAGTGGCAAAGTACTTCTCGATCAGTGTTGATTCCACTCCTGACGTTACACACACTGACCAGCTCAAATTTATCATGCGATATGTGACATCTGATGGCTGCATCACAGAGCGTTTCATCAAGTTTCTGCCAATCCAGAGTCATACAGGAGAGTCGCTTTGCCAGTCTGTGCTTGGTGTTTTACAGGACATGGGCATTGATATCGGTAACTGCAGAGGCCAATGTTACGACAATGCAGCCAACATGTCTGGTGTTTACAGTGGCCTACAAGCTCGTAGTGGGTACCGTGCGCTGCACACACACTAACTTTAGTGGGTATTAATAGTGTTAACTGCAGCCTTGAGACGGAGGAATTTTTTAATTTAGTGCAGACACTTTTTAATTTTTCCTCCAAATCCACATCCCGTTGGCAGACAATTACAGCGGGTTTACTGCCAAATGACAACCAAAGGATCGAAACTTTGAAAAGCCTTTCAGACACTAGATGGTCAGCTCACGCGCAAGCAACAAAAGCACTGCAACAGAATTAATCCAGAATCCAGGAGTCGCTGCAAAAGATCAGTAATGACACAACTCAATGTCTTACACGGGATGAAGCCAGGACACTGTATGTGAAGATGGACAAACTAGAGAATGCCATTCTGTGTAATATGTGGAACAACATACTGCAGCATTTCCACAAGACTAGTACTGCTTTACAGGAAGTTGACCTGGATTTATGCAATGCTGTTAGTTTGGTCAGCTCGTTGAGGGATTATGTAGCCAGCCTCCGACAAGATTTTGACAAGCTTGAGAGTGATGCAAAAAACATGTCTCCATCTTTGTCCCAAGACTACAAAGTGGACACGCAGAGACACAGGAAAAGGAAAAAACAAGCGGATGAGTCCAGTGAACCGGACTATGTGCGGTCAGGCCGCAAAAAATTCAAAACAGCTGTTTTTATTGCCGTCATAGATCGTCTAGTTGCCGAGCTGGATAGGAGGTATCACTCCTACAAAGGAATTCAGCAGACTTTTGGGTTTTTGAGTGAGATCCCATCCATCCCCCTACAAGATCTACGTATAGGAGCAGCAAATCTGCAGAAAAAATATGCAGGTGATCTAGAGGAGGATTTTGTGGACGAAATTGGACAATTCAGACAATTCCTCAAAGAAAAAGAGGACACCTCAGGAAGGTCACTACTGCAATTTATAAGAGCAAGGAAACTACAATCAGTGTTTCCAAATGTTGACATAGCACTCTGGCTATTTATGACTTTACCTGTAACCAACGCCAGCGGGGAGCGCTCTTTTTCAAAACTGGGACTAATTAAAAACAGACTCAGATCCACCATGGGCCAAAACCGACTCAATCACCTGTCTCTGATGGCCATTGAAAATGACGTTCTGCGCAAATTGGATTTTTCCGGCCTCCTTAAGGACTTCTCTGCCAGAAAATCAAGAAAGAAAAAATTGAAATGAGAGAGACAACAGCAAGTGAAGAGAGAGAGAGAGACAACAGCAAGTGAAGAGAGAGAGAGACAACAGCAAGTGATGAGAGAGAGAGACAACAGCAAGTGATGAGAGAGAGACAACAGCAAGTGATGAGAGAGAGAGACAACAGCAAGTGAAGAGAGAGAGAGACAACAGCAAGTGAAGAGAGAGAGAGACAACAGCAAGTGATGAGAGAGAGAGACAACAGCAAGTGAAGAGAGAGAGAGACAACAGCAAGTGAAGAGAGAGAGAGACAACAGCAAGTGATGAGAGAGAGAGACAACAGCAAGTGAAGAGAGAGAGAGAGACAACAGCAAGTGATGAGAGAGAGACAACAGCAAGTGATGAGAGAGAGACAACAGCAAGTGATGAGAGAGAGAGACAACAGCAAGTGATGAGAGAGAGAGACAACAGATGAGAGAGAGAGACAACAGCAAGTGAAGAGAGAGAGAGACAACAGCAAGTGAAGAGAGAGAGAGACAACAGCAAGTGAAGAGAGAGAGAGACAACAGCAAGTGAAGAGAGAGAGAGAGACAACAGCAAGTGATGAGAGAGAGAGACAACAGCAAGTGATGAGAGAGAGAGACAACAGCAAGTGATGAGAGAGAGACAACAGCAAGTGATGAGAGAGAGAGACAACAGCAAGTGAAGAGAGAGAGAGACAACAGCAAGTGAAGAGAGAGAGAGACAACAGCAAGTGATGAGAGAGAGAGACAACAGCAAGTGAAGAGAGAGAGAGACAACAGCAAGTGAAGAGAGAGAGAGACAACAGCAAGTGATGAGAGAGAGACAACAGCAAGTGATGAGAGAGAGAGACAACAGCAAGTGAAGAGAGAGAGAGACAACAGCAAGTGAAGAGAGAGAGAGACAACAGCAAGTGATGAGAGAGAGAGACAACAGCAAGTGAAGAGAGAGAGAGACAACAGCAAGTGAAGAGAGAGAGAGACAACAGCAAGTGATGAGAGAGAGAGACAACAGCAAGTGAAGAGAGAGAGAGAGACAACAGCAAGTGATGAGAGAGAGACAACAGCAAGTGATGAGAGAGAGACAACAGCAAGTGATGAGAGAGAGAGACAACAGCAAGTGATGAGAGAGAGAGACAACAGATGAGAGAGAGAGACAACAGCAAGTGAAGAGAGAGCACAGCAGTGAGAGAGAGACAACAGCAAGTGAAGAGAGAGAGAGACAACAGCAAGTGAAGAGAGAGAGAGAGACAACAGCAAGTGATGAGAGAGAGAGACAACAGCAAGTGATGAGAGAGAGAGACAACAGCAAGTGATGAGAGAGAGAGACAACAGCAAGTGAAGAGAGAGAGAGAGACAACAGCAAGTGATGAGAGAGAGAGACAACAGATGAGAGAGAGAGAGACAACAGCAAGTGAAGAGAGAAAGAGACGACAGCAAGTGATGAGAGAGGGAAACAACAGCAAGTGATGAGAGAGAGAGACAACAGCAAGTGAAGAGAGAGAGAGACAACAGCAAGTGAAGAGAGAGAGAGACAACAGCAAGTGATGAGAGAGACAACAGCAAGTGAAGAGAGAGACAACAGCAAGTGATGAGAGAGAGAGACAACAGCAAGTGATGAGAGAGAGACAACAGCAAGTGAAGAGAGAGACAACAGCAAGTGATGAGAGAGAGAGACGACAGCAAGTGAAGAGAGAGAGAGACAACAGCAAGTGATGAGAGAGAGAGACAACAGCAAGTGAAGAGAGAGAGAGACAACAGCAAGTGATGAGAGAGAGAGACAACAGCAAGTGAAGAGAGAGAGAGACAACAGCAAGTGAAGAGAGAGAGAGACAACAGCAAGTGAAGAGAGAGAGAGACAACAGCAAGTGAAGAGAGAGAGAGAGACAACAGCAAGTGATGAGAGAGAGACAACAGCAAGTGATGAGAGAGAGACAACAGCAAGTGAAGAGAGAGAGAGACAACAGCAAGTGATGAGAGAGAGAGACAACAGCAAGTGATGAGAGAGAGAGACAACAGCAAGTGAAGAGAGAGACAACAGCAAGTGATGAGAGAGAGAGACAACAGCAAGTGAAAAGAGAGAGAGAGACAACAGCAAGTGATGAGAGAGAGAGACAACAGATGAGAGAGAGAGAGACAACAGCAAGTGAAGAGAGAAAGAGACAACAGCAAGTGATGAGAGAGAGAGACAACAGCAAGTGAAGAGAGAGAGAGACAACAGCAAGTGATGAGAGAGAGAGACAACAGATGAGAGAGAGAGAGACAACAGCAAGTGAAGAGAGAGAGAGACGACAGCAAGTGATGAGAGAGGGAAACAACAGCAAGTGATGAGAGAGAGAGACAACAGCAAGTGAAGAGAGAGAGAGACAACAGCAAGTGATGAGAGAGAGAGACAACAGATGAGAGAGAGAGAGACAACAGCAAGTGAAGAGAGAGAGAGACGACAGCAAGTGATGAGAGAGGGAAACAACAGCAAGTGATGAGAGAGAGAGACAACAGCAAGTGATGAGAGAGAGAGATGAGAGAGAGAGACAACAGCAAGTGATGAGAGAGAGAGACAACAGCAAGTGAAGAGAGAGAGAGACAACAGCAAGTGATGAGAGAGGGAGACAACAGCAAGTGATGAGAGAGAGAGACAACAGCAAGTGAAGAGAGAGAGAGACAACAGCAAGTGATGAGAGAGAGAGACAACAGCAAGTGATGAGAGAGAGAGACAACAGCAAGTGATGAGAGAGAGAGAGAGACAACAGCAAGTGATGAGAGAGAGACAACAGCAAGTGATGAGAGAGAGACAACAGCAAGTGATGAGAGAGAGAGACAACAGAAGAGAGAGAGAGACAACAGCAAGTGAAGAGAGAGAGAGACAACAGCAAGTGATGAGAGAGAGAGACAACAGCAAGTGATGAGAGAGAGAGACAACAGCAAGTGAAGAGAGAGAGAGACAACAGCAAGTGATGAGAGAGAGAGACAACAGATGAGAGAGAGAGACAACAGCAAGTGAAGAGAGAGAGAGACAACAGCAAGTGAAGAGAGAGAGAGACAACAGCAAGTGATGAGAGAGAGAGACAACAGCAAGTGAAGAGAGAGAGAGACAACAGCAAGTGATGAGAGAGAGAGACAACAGCAAGTGATGAGAGAGAGAGACAACAGCAAGTGAAGAGAGAGAGAGACAACAGCAAGTGATGAGAGAGAGAGACAACAGATGAGAGAGAGATTTTGATTTTATAAAACAACTTTATTACGTCACTTCAATTCATCAAAAAGTTAACACCACAAAATATCAAAACACAACTCTCCCTCTTCCACTGTACAGATAGCATCATTATAACACCATTGTTGTACAAAAGTTCTCACATCATTCATTGCTCTATAATACCTAAAATCTATTGTGATTCTAGATTTTACAAAAGCTTTAAAAACAGGCAAAAGCTCCTGACCATGTGTATTATCAATTGTGTTTCTTCTTGTGATAAGTATGGCAAGTTTTGCTTGACCTACCAAAAAATTTATCAACTGCCATTTTATCTTTTGATTCGGCCTATAGCCAGCTCCCAAAATAAAAGTGCTTTGAGTATATACCTCTCCACACTTTAAAAAAAACTGGCTTAATATATCAAACAGTGGAATCAATCTTTCACATTCTGAATAGCAATGAAATACAGTCTCTCTGTGCCCACAAAAAATACACTTATCATCAACACTAGGATTGATAACAGATATAAAAGCATTTACTGCCACAACACCATGTAAAATTCTCCACTGTAAATCACCAACACGTTTTATCAATGGTGGTTTATACAGCACCCTCCACACTGGTTTTACTTCATCATCTATTGCAAGTTTACTTCTCCACACGGTGTCAGTTCTTTTATCTAACATTGTTTTGTTATACACTTTCACAAAACATTTGTACATCAATTTACCCCCCAACATGGTCAAGTCCAAATCCGTTAAAACTTTCAAATCCAATAAAGGTCCTGTTGCATCTTTAAAATCTGGTGTAAGACCAAGTTTTGGAAAGGAATCAGTCTCATCCAAACTTACAGACCCATCTTCAAATCCTTTTAACAACTTTAAATCATCAGCTGTTAATTTTTCCTTCCAAAGTTCAATTATTTTTGCAGTTTGGCGAGTCGATCTCTGCCCCAGTAAAGTAGCCACTGCATTAACGTCATTCAGTTCAAGCCCGGCCACATCAATGATATGCTTCAATTGAACATTTTTGGAGGTGCACAGTATCCGGGTGAGACCCATCATGCTCTCGCCGGTTACATCAAGCCTAGCTCCTTTAACCAGGGGTTCTTCAAGCAACCAGAACAAAGAGTCTGTTTTCTCCAGTCTATGAATGACAAAAAGTCTCCAAACTTTAAAAAGTCCACGATAGAAGGATGGTAGTCCATTAAGGCAAATGTTCTTGTGGTCCATTAAAAACAGTGCAGCATCCAGGCCAAGACCTTCTACTCTTTGTAAGATTGTTTTGGCAATCATTCTCCACACCAGATCCGCGGACCCCTTCAAAAACGTTTGTACAAATTGTAAGCGGAAGGTCGCTAGCCTACTTTGCAAGTGTACCAAGCCCTGCCCACCCTCCTCTCTGGGCAAATAAAGCACGCTTTGAGGGATCCAGTGTAGTTCGTCCCAGAAAAAATTTACCAAAATTGTCTGTAATTTTGGCAGAAGGCCAACAGGTGGGTCTACGCAGGACAACTTATGCCACAATGTTGAGGCTACTAAATTATTAATGACTAGCACTCTTCCTCGAAAGGACATTTGTGGATGGATCCATTTCCATTTTTTAAGTCTGCCCTCTATCTTTTCCACAATTCCCTCCCAATTTTTCTGTTGTGCAGCTTCATCACCAATATACACTCCCAAGTATTTAAAACCCCCCCTTTTCCATATCATCTCACCAGGTAACTTTGGTAAACCCTCCTCCCATTTTCCAATTGCCAGAGCATCACTCTTCTCCCAGTTTACTCTAGCAGATGATATTAAACCAAAGTCCTTTACCACAGACACCAAATTTTCAATATCCTTTTGACTATTGACTATTATTATAACATCGTCAGCATATGCTGACACTTGATGCTGTGACTCTGTGCAATGCAATGATAAACCCACAATTTTGGTTCTTAGCTTAATTAACAAAGGTTCAATAGCTAGGGAGTATAACATACCTGATAGCGCACACCCTTGTCTTATACCCCTACTGATATTAAACGGGGCGCTTAAACCACCATTGACTTTCAGCATGCTTTCAATGCTCTGGTACAACACTTGAATCATTTTAACAAATTTTAATCCAAAACCAAAAGACTCTAAAGTCTTCCACAGATATTGATGTTCAATTCTGTCAAAGGCTTTTTCCTGGTCAAGCGAGATAAGTCCTAAATCCACCCCCAAAAAACCAGAAACATCCAAAACATCTCTTATTAGATGAACATTGTCTAAAATTGATCTACCTGGCACACAATACGTCTGATCCAAATGAACAACTTGGTCCATTACTTCTCTCAGTCTGTTAGCCAAGGCCTTAGATAAAATCTTCATATCAGAACATAACAAGCTTATAGGACGCCAGTTCTTAATCTCCTGTAAATTGCCCTTCTTAGGAAGCAGTGTTATAACAGCTCTTCTGCAACTCAAAGGCAATGAGCCTTCTGTCAGACTCTCATTAAGAACACTTAATAGGTCCTCACCAAGCACAGACCAGAACTCTTTATAAAACTCCACAGGGAGTCCATCAATACCAGGAGACTTCCCCCCCTCCATATCTTTAAGGGCATTCAAAAGTTCCTGATTAGACAAGGGTCTTTCCAGATGTGCCTTTGAGTCTTCAGCAACACTGGGCAATCCTTCAAGGAAACCGGCAGACAGCTGAACATTCTCTTTATATTCACTCTTGAACAGTTCGTTATAGAACCTTACAGCTCTCCGTCTTATTTCATTTGCTTCAGTTAACTCCTGGCCACTTTCTGACCGTAGAGAGTGAATATATCTGCATTGTCCGTTCTTTTTCTCCAAACTGAAGAAAAATTTAGTTGGGGCGTCCATTTCAGTTACATTCTGATGCCTTGACCTTATCAGAGCTCCTTGTGCCTTTATACCAAGCATATTTTCCAAAAGAGACCTTTTGGACTTTAATGTCTCAGCTTGTCTTGGTTCTCTTTTAACATCAGCCAACGCTTGTAAGTTAACAATTTCAGATTCCAATTGTCTCATGTCTCGAGTGATGTCCCGAGAAACATTGAAAGCATACTGTTGACAGAGCATTTTTATTTCAATTTTCCCATAATCCCACCATTGTCTCAAGTCATTAAAACCTTGCTTTCTTAATTTAAATTGACTCCAAAAGAAACAGAAGACTTCTTTAAAATTCAAATCGCTCAACAAAGAAGTATTCAAATGCCAATACGCACTTTTAACCTTAACATTTGCAATGAATACCTTACATGAAACCAAAAAATGATCAGTAAAACCAACTGGCACAATTTCACATTTCTTCACAACATTAACATGGTGTTTAAAACAATAAAATCGATCAAGTCTTGCCATGGAAAGAAAATTATCTCTTGTATGGAACCACGTGTACTGCTTCACATTGCTATTAAATTCTCTCCATAAATCACATAAACTATGTGTCTCTATCAGTTCACGAAGAACTCGGCTTGAAGCCGCATGAGGCTCGACATGGTTCCTATCCAACATATCATTTTCTGTGCAGTTGAAGTCTCCACCCAAAAACACATATTCATCAGTTTTACAACTCTGTAAAGTTGTATTTAAACTATTAAGAAAACCAATTCGTTCTACACCATTTGTAGGGGCATACACATTTATAAACACCATCTTACACTTTTCAAAAGTAGCCCGTATTATCATGAGCCTGCCAGCTATTACCTCTTCCACCTGACATGATGCAGGCAAAAACCTTTTTGCAAATAAAACAGCCCCTCCTCCTCTGTTAGAACTCATATGTGTTAGCAGCACTTCTCCCTCCCATTCCCTTTTCCAATCAATTGCGTTCATACAGTCGCTATGAGTTTCCTGTACATACATTACATCTATATTCTTTTGTTTTATTAACTCATACAGCAACATCCTTTTCTGGACATCTCTTGCACCGTTTATATTAAGTGAGCCCACCCTTATTGCACTCATTAATAAAAGTGAAAAAAACTGGCACAAAATATTCCTTAAAAAAAAGGAACACATGGAATTATGTTGTTTCAAAACCATTTTCCATTTGTAGCTCTTGTCTCAATTTAGCGACAAACTTTTTAAGCCTGTAAATTTCTTGCACAGTGAATTGTTCAGTTCCGTCACCCCTCATTAATGTTCCAACTGACTCAATAAACAATCTCCGATCAGGAAAAAAATCCACAACATGTACGTTTTTCATATTCTTAGTTTTGTGCAGGAATGCCCTGATTTTCACAAACGAATATTCATTCTGTTTTCCTCTATTTTTACTGTCAGTTGCCTCATCTGAATCATCCACTGTGCTGTGTTCACTATCATCATGTTTAACATCACTGTCACTAAAATTACTGGCTCTTTCCATCTTTGTCTTAACCCTTTTCCTCTTGATAGTAGGAGTTTTGAAGATGTCTTCTTCATTGACTGATTCACTGTCCACTCCTCCCTCTAGAACAGCCTCTGCAGCCTCAACCACATGACTACATTCAACAGGCACTTCCCCATCTGCCCCTTCTATCTCCATGTCATTCACCTGTTCACTCTCATTCTCTTTTGTTTTCTCACCATCCATCACATTATCCTGTACCTGCTCTTCCACTACACCTCCACCACCATCCTCAGCAGTGACAACATTAGCAGCATCAGTCTTCTCTGGACATGCACGTCTTATGTGGCCCTCTCGTCCGCATCCAAAACATTTCATTGTCTCAGATGACACAAAAACAATGTAATCAAATCCATCAATCTTAAATTTAAAAGCCACACTAAGTTCATCAATTTCACTTTTCAAAATCATGTGAACCTGACGTCTAAAACATACAACATGTTTTAATAACGGCGATTTGCAGCCTAAAGGAATTTTTTTCATTTGAGAGACTACCTTTCCGTGCCTTGATAATTCTGCCAACAATATATCATCCTTTATAAAGGGGGGGACATTTGACAGCGTAACTTTCCTTGCTGGCTGAACCAAAGGAATTACCGGGGTAAAAGTATCTTTTATTACCACCCCACTTTGAACCACACTAGTCACTTTCTCTATACTGTCGAGGAAAATAACGACAGCACTGCTCATTCGTGACGCTGACATGATACTCTCATACCCGACGGCCTTTCCAACCGCGAGACTACACTCTTCAACAGAGCAATTCATTACCGGCACGATCTTAATTCCGTGCCTGCGTGAGATTCTATCAAACGCCACTCGATCTAAAGCCGCCGGCGCCGCCATTGCCAGTGTTCAATGCACCTGGCCAGCAAACGCTGGCAGGCGGCGGTCTCAGCTTAACCTCACACAAAGACTTTCCTTCCTACACAAAAAACTAGAACTTTAAACTTCTTCCAAACAAGAACTTTGTACTCAAACACAGCGAGAGGAAAAAGGACAGAAAAAGGACGGAAAAAACTCACTCGTTTCGCAGTCGCACCACACTCTCACGCAGCCTCCACCCACACTCACTCCCAACATCCGCCCAGAGAGAGAGAGAGAGACAACAGCAAGTGAAGAGAGAGAGAGACAACAGCAAGTGATGAGAGAGAGAGACAACAGCAAGTGAAGAGAGAGAGAGACAACAGCAAGTGATGAGAGAGAGAGACAACAGATGAGAGAGAGAGACAACAGCAAGTGAAGAGAGAGAGAGACAACAGCAAGTGATGAGAGAGAGAGACAACAGATGAGAGAGAGAGACAACAGCAACAGCAAGTGATGAGAGAGAGAGACAACAGCAAGTGATGAGAGAGAGAGACAACAGCAAGTGAAGAGAGAGAGAGACAACAGCAAGTGATGAGAGAGAGAGACAACAGCAAGTGAAGAGAGAGAGAGACAACAGCAAGTGATGAGAGAGAGAGACAACAGCAAGTGATGAGAGAGAGAGACAACAGCAAGTGATGAGAGAGAGAGACAACAGCAAGTGAAGAGAGAGAGAGACAACAGCAAGTGAAGAGAGAGAGAGACAACAGCAAGTGATGAGAGAGACAACAGCAAGTGAAGAGAGAGACAACAGCAAGTGATGAGAGAGAGAGACAACAGCAAGTGATGAGAGAGACAACAGCAAGTGAAGAGAGAGAGAGACGACAGCAAGTGAAGAGAGAGAGAGACAACAGCAAGTGATGAGAGAGAGAGACAACAGAAGAGAGAGAGAGACAACAGCAAGTGAAGAGAGAGAGAGACAACAGCAAGTGATGAGAGAGAGAGACAACAGCAAGTGATGAGAGAGAGAGACAACAGCAAGTGAAGAGAGAGAGAGACAACAGCAAGTGATGAGAGAGAGAGACAACAGCAAGTGATGAGAGAGAGAGACAACAGCAAGTGAAGAGAGAGAGAGACAACAGCAAGTGATGAGAGAGAGAGACAACAGCAAGTGATGAGAGAGAGAGACAACAGAAGAGAGAGAGAGACAACAGCAAGTGAAGAGAGAGAGAGACAACAGCAAGTGAAGAGAGAGAGAGACAACAGCAAGTGATGAGAGAGAGAGACAACAGCAAGTGAAGAGAGAGAGAGACAACAGCAAGTGATGAGAGAGAGAGACAACAGATGAGAGAGAGAGACAACAGCAACAGCAAGTGATGAGAGAGAGAGACAACAGCAAGTGATGAGAGAGAGAGACAACAGCAAGTGAAGAGAGAGAGAGACAACAGCAAGTGATGAGAGAGAGAGACAACAGCAAGTGAAGAGAGAGAGAGACAACAGCAAGTGATGAGAGAGAGAGACAACAGCAAGTGATGAGAGAGAGAGACAACAGCAAGTGATGAGAGAGAGAGACAACAGCAAGTGAAGAGAGAGAGAGACAACAGCAAGTGAAGAGAGAGAGAGACAACAGCAAGTGATGAGAGAGACAACAGCAAGTGATGAGAGAGAGAGACGACAGCAAGTGAAGAGAGAGAGAGACAACAGCAAGTGATGAGAGAGAGAGACAACAGAAGAGAGAGAGAGACAACAGCAAGTGAAGAGAGAGAGAGACAACAGCAAGTGATGAGAGAGAGAGACAACAGCAAGTGATGAGAGAGAGAGACAACAGCAAGTGAAGAGAGAGAGAGACAACAGCAAGTGATGAGAGAGAGAGACAACAGAAGAGAGAGAGAGACAACAGCAAGTGAAGAGAGAGAGAGACAACAGCAAGTGAAGAGAGAGAGAGACAACAGCAAGTGATGAGAGAGAGAGACAACAGCAAGTGAAGAGAGAGAGAGACAACAGCAAGTGATGAGAGAGAGAGACAACAGATGAGAGAGAGAGACAACAGCAACAGCAAGTGATGAGAGAGAGAGACAACAGCAAGTGATGAGAGAGAGAGACAACAGCAAGTGAAGAGAGAGAGAGACAACAGCAAGTGATGAGAGAGAGAGACAACAGCAAGTGAAGAGAGAGAGAGACAACAGCAAGTGATGAGAGAGAGAGACAACAGCAAGTGATGAGAGAGAGAGACAACAGCAAGTGATGAGAGAGAGAGACAACAGCAAGTGAAGAGAGAGAGAGACAACAGCAAGTGAAGAGAGAGAGAGACAACAGCAAGTGATGAGAGAGACAACAGCAAGTGAAGAGAGAGACAACAGCAAGTGATGAGAGAGAGAGACAACAGCAAGTGATGAGAGAGACAACAGCAAGTGAAGAGAGAGACAACAGCAAGTGATGAGAGAGAGAGACGACAGCAAGTGAAGAGAGAGAGAGACAACAGCAAGTGATGAGAGAGAGAGACAACAGCAAGTGAAGAGAGAGAGAGACAACAGCAAGTGATGAGAGAGAGAGACAACAGCAAGTGAAGAGAGAGAGAGACAACAGCAAGTGAAGAGAGAGAGAGACAACAGCAAGTGAAGAGAGAGAGAGACAACAGCAAGTGAAGAGAGAGAGAGAGACAACAGCAAGTGATGAGAGAGAGACAACAGCAAGTGATGAGAGAGAGACAACAGCAAGTGAAGAGAGAGAGAGACAACAGCAAGTGATGAGAGAGAGAGACAACAGCAAGTGATGAGAGAGAGAGACAACAGCAAGTGAAGAGAGAGACAACAGCAAGTGATGAGAGAGAGAGACAACAGCAAGTGAAAAGAGAGAGAGAGACAACAGCAAGTGATGAGAGAGAGAGACAACAGCAAGTGATGAGAGAGAGAGACAACAGCAAGTGAAGAGAGAGAGAGACAACAGCAAGTGATGAGAGAGAGAGACAACAGATGAGAGAGAGAGACAACAGCAACAGCAAGTGATGAGAGAGAGAGAGAGAGTTCCGATGACAGTTGGCAGCAAAAATATGCGCTCCTGATATCAACAACATTTTTGCCAGAAAATGTAAGTTTTTTATGACTCAACCTGTAATTATATGATTGAAAACTTAACTGTGAACAAAAGAGGCAGAAGATTTTGAAGGTAAGACCTCTGAAAACGATTAAATTTTTTTGTCATCACCTAAAAACTGCATAAAAACTCAACATATCAAGCTAACTGCTAGCCAAGCTAACATTCCGTGGCAGTTAATTCAGTTGAGAACAACATGGGCCTACCTAAAGCAGAGGCATTTTTCAAAAATGAAGAGGAGCTGGAGATAATATATCCAGCAGAAGTTAAATCTACCAAAGATAAGAAAAGGATGAAAGAGATGATCCTGAGAGAGAACCCAGAGTTACTGCTGTCTGACTACAGTGGACCAGAAGACAACAGAGTCCGGTGTAACCTGCTGTTCTTCACTGAACACCCATCAGCCTGGCACACCATCCTCAGCTCTGCCATGACATGTAGAAGAAAAGGAGGCATCAGCAAAGGCAGACAACTCACTCTGGAAGGAGACAACGACACAAAGCTGATTGTGAACCTCTATCATAACGGAACTGTCATGGTCCAGGGACCAGAAACCAGCCTTAATGAATTCCAGAGGAACTTCAAAAACCTTAAAGTGGAGGTTCAGAAGATTAAGAAAGATCCTGAAGTGAAGAGAAGCACAGAAGAGGGACTCTACAACACAACGGACACAAACATTGACCCAGGCTCAAGAACTCCTCTGACAGACAGACATATCAGCACTCCTGCGTCTCCCAAGATAAAGGCCTTGAGAGACAACATCGCAGAGCTGGAGCAGGACTACTACTTGTTTAAAGAGGAAACTACCAACAACATCCACCAGCTCCTGAATATGACCAGCCATCACAGCATTCAACAACTACAACAGCTCTGCTCGGCCGTTAAACATCTGGAGGAGGCCAATCAGGAGCTGCGACAGGAGCTGAGGAGGGTGAGAGAGGAGCTGGGTAGAAGAGAACAACACGGCCACACACTGGAGAGACTGCTGGAAGAGACCAGAAACCAGCTGCACACAAAACAACATCAGCAGTGTGTCAGCACTCAAACACACAGCGCCTCCACTCCTGAACGCATCCCATCATCAGCAGTGTCAGCACACACAAAAAAGAGCTCCTTCACTCTTGAACATCAGCAGTGTGTCAGTACACCATCACTGAGCTCCTTCACTCCTGCAACCCCACAATCTCATCAAGCCCCTCAGAGGAAAGTCAGCAGCAGCATCACACCATACCGTCAACCAACTACAACACCATCCACGAGCACCGGCAGAGATCAGGCGAGTAAAGACAACATCGTCATCCTCTGTGACTCCAACGGCCACCATCTTGACCACAGACGTCTGTTTCCGGGCAGATCGGTGAAGAAGTTTTGGTGTCCCACCTCACACTCTGCTCTGAGACTGCTGCGAGAGGGAGTGCTGGGCGCACCATCACACATCATTCTTCACACCGGAACAAACGACCTCAGTGCAAGGGTGGACGTCACAAAAGCCCTGTCCAACGTGGTGAAAACAGCCAGCAGGATCTACCCCGGAGCCAAGGTCATCATCTCAACCCTTCTACCTCGCAGAGACGTCCCTCAAAGGATCATCAACACAATCAACGCGGAGATAGCCAACATCTGTGCTTCAATGCCGAGCGTTCACATAGCCAACCATCAGCGCATCACCCATGAGCATCTATATGACCGTATCCACATCCATCGAGAGGGCATGAGACTGTTCGCAAAAACCATCAAGGAGTCAGCCCTGAAACGCCCTCAGAAAACACCCCCTGAGCGCGAGTCAGTCAGACAGACGGACAGCTACGCCGCTGTAGTGGCAGGAACAGGTAGAGCTGACACCACTGACCTGATCCAGATCAAACACATGCTGCAAATTATATGTGACAATATGTTAGCTTAAATACTCATAGTGTGTCTGTCAAGAATGATCATTATTTCTTAATCACTTTTTTATTTTTATTTTTTATTTTATTTTATAATTTATTTTTTTGATTTTTTATTCAATGTGTAAAATTGACCGACTCACCATACTTCTATATATCCTCTATATTACCTTTCTAATTGATTAATTTATATTTTAAAACATGATTGGGTCATGAATTTCATACATTTTTCTGGTAAATCCAATATTCGTCAATGTCATCGTTTAAAATAACATGCTATAACATTCAGGGGATGTTCTCTTCTGCTTTTGGGGAGAAAACTACTAACCCTGATTTTGTAAATATTGTATATAGTTCAGACATAATTATATTACTTGAGACATGGTGTCGTTTAGACTCCAAAATCTGCACTCCTCCAAACTACAGAGAGCTACGAATCCCTTCAATCAAACAGCCTAATATTAAAAACGGAAGAGATTCAGGAGGAATCATAGTTTGGTTTAAAGACCATCTGTGGCATTATATTCAGCCTGTGAAAAAAGGGAAAACACATATTTGGTTAAAACTTCAAAAAGAGCTTTTGTGTTTAGATGAGGACATGTACCTGTGTGCCACATACATCCCCCCATATGAGTCTCCTTATTATAATGAAGACATCTTCCCAACCCTACAGTCAGAGATCGTTTACTTTCAATCTCTAGGATCAGTTCTGTTAATGGGGGATCTGAACGCTAGAACGGGGAAGGAAGCGGATTACATTACCTCAGATGGAGACAAATATATTAACAACTCACATATATATCAACGGAAACACTTTACGAAGGCACGTCAGAATTATGACAACACGATAAACAGGCACGGAAAACAAGTCCTGCAGCTCTGCAAAAGCCTGGGTCTGTATATAGTTAACGGCAGAACAAAGGGAGATTCTCTGGGTCGGTTCACCTACTGCTCATATCTCGGCAGCAGCGCAGTAGATTACGCCATCACTGATGTAGACCACAGTAAACTCAACTATTACACAGTAATGCCACAGCTGCCATTATCAGACCACAGTCACACAGTCCTCAGTCTGAACAGATCCGTGAATCTCCGGCCTTCAGATCCGAAGGTTAAACTGCACCCCCTTCCCTCCACGTTTATATGGGGTAAAGACAGTCCTGCCCAGTACGAAGCCCAGCTCCACAGCACTCGGGTCCAGAACATGATAGATTCATTTCTATCTACTTCATTTAGTGAAGAGAAGAGAACTATCAATTTAGCAACTCATCAATTAAACGAAATATTCTCTACAGTGGTCAGAAAAGCCCTGAGAAAAAGAAAAAATTATAGATGTAAGAAAGAAATTGCTAAAGATGGTTGGTTTGATAAAGAGTGCCAAAAATTAAGAAAAGAATTAAGATCATTATCCAATATAAAACACAGAGACCCTGCAAACCAACAAACACGAGACAAATATCAGCAAACCCTCAAAACATACAAGTCAATACTAATACAGAAAAAAGTGGATCACATGAAATCAAAGCTTAATAAGATTGAGGAGGCAGTAGATCAGAATTCTTTTTGGGAATTATGGAATAAATTAGATAAATCGAAAGAACCTAAACACATTCCCATCTATGACCCAAACATCTGGACCGAACATTTTGGAAAACTCTATTCCCAAAACGAACCAACTCTCACCCAAAAACACCTGACCTCCCAACTCTATAACCTGGAACGCACTGTAAAAGACCAGCTAAACCATTTAGACCAGCCCATATTACTAATTGAACTAACAGACAAGATAAAATCCCTAAAAAATAAAAAATCCTGTGGCATGGATTTAATATCAAATGAGATGCTGAAACACAGCAACCCCAAACTGAAAGATGCAATTCTCAAATTATTCAATCTTTTATTAAAAGCAGGACACTTTCCTGAGATATGGAAAGAAAATTTGATTACACCAATCTTTAAACAGGGCGAGAAGTACGACCCAAATAATTACAGGGGCATCACAGTGAGCAGCAACCTGGGCAAACTCTTCTGCTCCATCATCAACGACAGGCTAGTTCAGTTCCTCCAACAACACAAGACCCTTAACAATTCTCAGATTGGATTTATGCCTAAACAGAGAACATCAAACCACATTTACACACTCCACACACTCATACAAAAACACGTCCAACAAACAAAACAAGGGAAAATATTTGGCTGCTTCATTGACTTTAAAAAAGCCTTTGATTCGGTATGGCATAATGGACTTTTCCTAAAACTAATCCAAAGTGGAATAGGAGGAAGGACATATGACATTATAAAGGATATATACAACGGGAACAAGTGCGGGGTTAAGATTAATGACAAACGTACTGATTATTTCAGTCAAACTAAAGGAGTCCGTCAAGGCTGCAGCCTCAGCCCGACTCTCTTTAATATCTATATTAATGAATTGGCATCAGCACTTGAGAAGTCCTCTTGTCCCGGTCTGACCCTCGAGGACAGAGAAATCAAAAGCCTCCTGTACGCTGATGATCTTCTGCTGCTGTCTCCTCATGAAGAGGGTCTGCACCAAAGCCTCTCGCTTCTGGACCAGTACAGCAGCGACTGGGCCTTACCCATCAACATGGACAAGTCCAAAATCATGATCTTTCAGAAAAAACCTCGCCTTACTGACAAAAAATACAAATTTACACTTGGGGGAACAATTCTTAATCATGTAACCTGTTATAATTATTTGGGTCTGACAATCTCAGCTTCTGGAAAATTTGACACTGCAATAAAAGATCTGACTGATAAAGCACGTAGGGCTTATTACAGTATAAGAAAACCCCTGTTCAAATTTAATCCACCCATTAAACTGTGGCTGAAAATCTTTGACAGCATCATCAAACCCATCCTTCTTTACGGCTGTGAAATCTGGGGCCCCAAATTTAAATTAAATTACGAATCCTGGGACAAAACCCCCGCTGAAATTTTCCACCTTGAGTTCTGCAAGAACATCCTGGGAACTCACAGAAACGCTCCAAGTCTGGGTTGCCGGGCAGAATTAGGCAGATTCCCTCTCCTATCTGAAATCCAGAAGAGAGCTGTAAAGTTCTGGTTTCATCTATCAGACGCGCAGACGGAGAGTTACCATCACTGCGCTCTCAGATACAGGGCAGGACACACAGAGAGCGACCCCATGCTACATTTAGTGGAAAAACACCAACTCAATTCATCAATTCAATTTAGACACTCAAAAGTAAAAGAAATAGGGAAAATAACCAAAGAAGAATACATACACGATTGGCAGATAAAGGTCACACAATTAAATAAATTACAATATTTCCACAAAATAAAGTCAGATTATAAATTGGCACCATACCTGACTGATATCAGGAACTATGGTCAGAGAAAGCTCCTGACAAAGTATCGCATTAGTGACCACAGTCTGTGTGTGGAGACGGGCCGACACAAGCAGAGCTGGAGAGAGAGAGAGCTCAGACTGTGTTCACACTGCACTGATGGAGTCGTAGAGGACGAGCTGCACTTCCTCACCGAGTGCAGCAAGTACAAAAACATCAGATACGCTTATTTTACACAAATAGCACAGATTATACCTCAGTTCCAACAAGAGAGCCTTATAAACAAACTGTCTTATATTTTGGGAGAGAAAGAAGAGTGTATTCAGCTGGCAGCGCAGTATGTGTCCTCCTGCCATCATATGAGGGAGAAGGGCTGAACCCTCTTTTCCATTAAACTGCTCTCTGTACTTATTTTTGTTATTGTATATATTTTTGTTATTTTATTTATTGTGATATATTTATGCATAATATGGAAATGTTTTTTTTATTGTTCACTTTTATGTATCTACATATATGTTTATATTACTATTGCTTTGGCAATATTGTGCTATTTTACACAGTCATGCCAATAAAGCTCAATTGAATTGAATTGAATTGAATTGAATTGAGAGAGACAACAGCAAGTGATGAGAGAGAGAGACAACAGCAAGTGATGAGAGAGAGAGACAACAGCAAGTGAAAAGAGAGAGAGAGACAACAGCAAGTGATGAGAGAGACAACAGCAAGTGAAGAGAGAGAGAGACAACAGCAAGTGAAGAGAGAGAGAGACAACAGCAAGTGAAGAGAGAGAGAGACAACAGCAAGTGAAGAGAGAGAGAGACAACAGCAAGTGAAGAGAGAGAGAGACAACAGCAAGTGAAGAGAGAGACAACAGCAAGTGATGAGAGAGAGAGACAACAGCAAGTGAAGAGAGAGAGAGACAACAGCAAGTGAAGAGAGAGAGAGAGACAACAGCAAGTGAAGAGAGAGAGAGACAACAGATGAGAGAGAGACAACAGCAAGTGAAGAGAGAGAGAGACAACAGCAAGTGAAGAGAGAGAGAGACAACAGCAAGTGAAGAGAGAGACAACAGCAAGTGAAGAGAGAGAGAGACAACAGCAAGTGAAGAGAGAGAGAGACAACAGCAAGTGAAGAGAGAGAGAGAGACAACAGCAAGTGAAGAGAGAGAGAGACAACAGATGAGAGAGAGACAACAGCAAGTGAAGAGAGAGAGAGACAACAGCAAGTGAAGAGAGAGAGAGACAACAGCAAGTGAAGAGAGAGAGAGACAACAGCAAGTGAAGAGAGAGAGAGACAACAGCAAGTGAAGAGAGAGAGAGACAACAGCAAGTGATGAGAGAGAGACAACAGCAAGTGAAGAGAGAGAGAGAGACAACAGCAAGTGATGAGAGAGAGAGACAACAGCAAGTGAAGAGAGAGAGAGAGACAACAGCAAGTGATGAGAGAGAGACAACAGCAAGTGAAGAGAGAGAGAGACAACAGCAAGTGATGAGAGAGAGACAACAGCAAGTGAAGAGAGAGAGAGAGACAACAGCAAGTGATGAGAGTTGAAATGTGAAGGTATTTTGTTGCTTTGATGTTTATAGTTACATTTGTTTTGGGGCTGTGGTGGCAGATAATAATATCTGATATTCTTTCACTTACACCTCTGTTTTGGTTGTACTGCCAGTGTTTCTTGATCATAATTAAATGGTTGTTTCTAAGCACTGGGCCTTGTTTGTATTTGTGGTTTGTTTGTAATGTTCAATTTTTCATTTTACCTACGTGGTGTGGTGGTAATTGTCTTACTGTTGTGGTCCACCACTTGAAGGAATGTAAAGAAAACACTGTAGTGTTAGCTGTCTCAATGTGTGTGTATGCCAGTTCACCGTAGTTGCGTATGGACCATATATGGCACTAAATACATTTTTATTTAGTGGGGGGGGCCTCACACAAAGAGCAGCCTAGGGGCCCCTGACAACCTTAATCCGCCCCTGTGTACACCTCTCGGTTGTTGAATTTGTGCGCGAGTACTTTTATCATGCCAGCTGAAGGTTCATTTTTGCGCGTGTGAAATAACATAATGTGCTCGTGAGCATGTCTCACACGCTCATAACTTTTGACTAAAAAATAACGCCATAAACTTCCTCTTCTAAAACAGTAGATGGCGCTAAGATAGGGGATTCATTTAGCGCTAGTCTCCCAGGAGAAGCACTGATTTGAAACGCATGCTTGCCTTTGCCTACAGCTGAGGAACATGAGCGGTGAACAGGAGAGTTTCTATCTTACTGTATCTATAATTTACCTTTTTGAGGTTTTCTTTTGCAAAATGTTATTACATATCTAGCACTTCACTCTAGGATAGAGGAATCTATAAACTGAAAGCTCTGCCATCATAATGTTGTTTTTACATTTTTCCTATCGGACACGTGCAAAATGACTAAATTAGTGATTGTGTCTACACTGAACAAGTCTATTTCTTTCATTCTCCATAAATTAATGAGAACATTTAATTTAATTGAAAGGAGGGTTTCATTTGTCTGTCCAAAATAATTTGGGCACTGCATATGTCAGAGGCAAGTTAAGAAACAATTGTATATTGTTTGTTTTGTTCATTCATTTTTTTATTACATTAACAGTTAAGCTGACTGAATTCCAACTAAATAAATAAATAAGTGGGACCCTCCTTTCAATTAAATTAAATGTTCTCATTGGATAACTCATATGGAGAACAAAAGAAATAGACTCGTTCAGTAAATGTAACGTTTTTACAAAAATGTAAAAAAGCAACATATGATGGCAGAGCTTTCAGCTTATAGATTCCCCTATCATAGAGAGAGTGAAGTGCTAATGTGGATTTCTGTCTATATATGTAATAACATTTTGCAAAAGAAAACCTCAAAAAGGTAAATTATAGATACAGTAAGATAGAAACTCTCCTGTTCACCGCTCATGTTCCTCAGCTGTAGGCAAAGGCAAGCTCACATTTCAAATCAGTGCTTCTCTCGGGAGACTAGCGCTAAATGAATCCCCTAACTTAGCGCCATCTACTGTTTTAGAAGAGGAAGTTGCTCAACTGCATTTGTGAGAAAATCTGCCTGGACGCATTTGTGAGAAAATCTGCCTGGACACATTTGTGAGAAAATCTGCCTGGACACATTTGTGAGAAAATCGAGCCGAGAGATCTCATAAAAAGCCAAGTGTCTCACAATCAAAACAGACTAGATTTGCACTAGATTTGCACTAGATTTGGTATTTGTTCAAAGGTTACATGCAATTTGTAGGATGGTTTGTATTTATTTGTGAAATATTATCTAGGCTCATTTATTTATATTTGCAAAACACAATACATATTTGTTACTCCACTGCATTTTCGCACAAATTGACCTTTGTACTTGAACATTGCTTTCTGTTTGTTTGTGAGTCGAGTTTTCCTTTGCAAAGCAGATCGAGTTTGTTTGCAAAATGCTGTATTTGTTTGTTTAATTATGGCACATAATTCGCTCCATACTTCGGCTTCGATTTCGGTGGGGACGGTGGGGAGTCACCCCACAGCCGCTCCGCTGCAATGGTGAAAATGTGAAGCAGAAACGCTTAATGTGAGAGTGTGTGTGAGAGAGAGTGTGAGAGATTGTGTGTGAGAGATTCTGTGTTTGTTTGTGAGAGATTGTGTGTGTGTGTGTGTGTGTGTGTGTGAGAGAGAGAGAGAGAGAGAGAGAGAGTGTGTGTGAGAGAGTAAGTGTGTGTGAGAGAGAGAGGAGAAATGTAACAAAGTTTAATGTTGTACATAAACTGTGTTTGAGAGAGAGAGGGAGGTGTTGAGAGAGGAGTCTGTTGGATGTTAAGCTGTTATTTGTTTTATGGACTCAATGTTGAAAATTTAAAACATTTCAAACACTGTTGGCAGAACTGAAAAATAAATAATTTTATGACGTTACAATTTTGTTTGATTCCATGATGTATTTTACTGAACATGAGTATTTATAATGCAAATCCAAATTATTGTAATTTACTGACAGTTACTTATATCTTGTCTTTTCACTTTATTAAGATCAGATTCTGCAGGTAAAATTACAACAATAAGGTGACTTGACTTGGACTTGACTTGACCTACTACAGGACTTGACTTGACTTGACTTGACTTGACATAGCCTGTGACTTGACTTGACTTGCTCAAGAAAAAAATACTTGGGACTTACTTGAGACTTGCACATGTGTGACTTGGTCCCATCTCTGCCGCTGCATGCTGCATGTGGGCCAGATCCGCATTCCACAAGTGCCAGATGTGGGCCGGATCTGGGCCGAAACAATGTTGCTATCTGGGTAACTTGCCTGCACTGTTATTAAAGCCCGACTCCGACGAGTCGAACATTTATGCGTTTCCAACAAATTAATGATGTAAACGACATCCTCACGAGTCATGAGAAAAATGATATCTCTCAAAAAGTACACTATCGCGCTGCGCTAAAGGGCTTCCCGTATCACCTCCGCTTATAAAGCCGCGATCTAATCCTGTTAACATGAAATAAGCCTGCTCGCGAGCAGGTTCAAGCTTACGGACCTGTTGCTATGACAGCAAATCCAGGATGAGCGTCGAAGAACCAAACAATCCCAGATCATGCCAAATCGCCAACAATCACATCCAGCTAAGTGAGTTAGCGACGTACGAAGAACGGGCCCCAGATCTGTCCGTTAAAGATGACGTGATATGTCCCAAAGCTTGCCGACTCTTTTGCTACACACTCAAAAGTATGTACTTTTTCTTCACAAAAAGAGTACATACTGTACTTTTAGGTCGTGGTATAAGTAGGCGAATTGGGACTGGGCCAATATCTTCTTCCTCTGGGTTCTATTTTTAGGAAACACAATATCTCATTTCACTGTTATGCTGATGACATGCAGCTTTAAATGCCTTTGTCTAAGACAAATAAGTGTGCTCTAGACAGTTTGACAGCATGTCTTGAGGAGGTAAAAATGTGGCTTTCTGATAACTTCCTATTTTTGAACTCAGACAAAACAGAAGTTATTGTTTTTAACCCCTCTGAAACTAGGCAAATATGTGATTTTGACCTTGGATCTTTAGATCAATCTATTGCTCCCCAGGTATGGAAATTAGGTGTAATTTTAGATAGTTCCCACAAATTCGATAAGCAAATAGTGCTGTCATTAGATCTAGCTTTTTATATCTTCGCTCTATAGCGAAAATCAGGGCTGGAGTGGGGCCACTTTTCAGCCCGGGAGTTTCAGGCCTAAGACCGGCCCACTTTTTCCATGGTGGTGGAAATTGGATGAATAAAAGCAACAGTTCAGCTCTTACTATTGTGCAGTTTTTATTAATACCATGGTTCAACAAATAATGTAAAGGTTAAATAATAATTACTAACTTAAGCTGAGAAGTTAACAAAAATATTCCATTATTCCACAAGGATAGGTTGATAAATTAACAAATGCATACTGCTCTTTCTTAGGATTAAATAACTTTAATTCATATTGTTTACTCTGGTATCCTCTAAATGTCAGAGAAAAGAACAGAATCAGAGATTATTTTTTTTAAAGAAATTTTTACTTTGCATATTATAGGTCCTGTAAAAACACATAATTATAGTTGATTTTATAGTGCATCTTAACTAGTGATGAAATGGCATGAAAATTTCATTTCATGATTATAGTGACCAAAATGATCACGGTTATCACAGAATCCTGTTCAAAAAGTACTAACAATAAAATCAATTCACCAAGTTTTATGTCGAAAACCAGCAAATAATAAATATAATTAGCATTAATATGCACTTTTTGTTTACATAAACATTAAAATAACAACATTAAAAATGATGGCCTGGGGCCCGTTCTTCGTACGTTGCTTAAAACATCCGAGATCAAATGAGACATCCAAGATGATATCATCGTGCTAATCATGATCCGGCTAATTGGGTTCTTCTAACACACCTGTTGTTTATGATTAGTATCGCTGGATTGAGTTATCTGAGATAATTGCTCGTTCATGCGCTGGTTTAAAAGGGGATATGTATCGATAGTAGAAACATTGATCAGCAACGCTGCTATTGGCTGCTCACCGTGTCCAAAGAGCGCACACAGTTTTTCTCCGTAGCAGAGCAAGAGTTATTGCTTGAAGGATATGCAGAATTTGAAAACATAATTAAAACGCCAGGAAAACCTCAGTGTGCAAAAGCCAGGAGAGAGGGCTGGCAAAAAGTAGCAGACAAATTAAGTTTGTAGTGGCCATTAGATGTTTTTATCACTTATTACAGTATATATTTTTATATTTTAATAATTTCTAAATAATTAATTACTTTGTTCATTGTAATGTCAGAGTCACCACCCACTACTAGAACATGGGAACAAGTAAAAGTGAAGTACTATAATATTCTACATAATGGTAATTTGTACTAATCTCTTTTAAAAAGGCACTGTTAATAAATGTCTGCCTGTTTATAAGAAAAAGGCTGAGAAAAAAAAGAAAAGAAAAACAAACAGGTGGTGCTCCTGCACCCTCACATTATACCCAGGCAGAAGAGCTGGCCCTTGGGTTGAGTGTGAACCGACCCATTGTGGAGGGCATCCCTGGGTTCAGCTCTTCCTCAGACCCACAGCCAGAGGCCAGGAGCAGCAACACCTTCACTGCTGGGAAATCAACTTTAAATGATCCTAGTACACTGTAAAATAATTTGTTGCTGCATTAAATTAAGTAGGCCTATAATCCAAATGGCTGTCCAGTCATATCAGCTGTTAAACCTTGAGTAGTAATGAATTGCTTTGACTAGTGAAAGTCTACATGTGTGACTGTGAAACTACATAGTTAATGTAAAAAAATATGTTGCCATGAGTTATTGATCACATTTCCCCCCAGTGTACTTCATTGTAATTAAATTGTGTTTTCCTCTTTTGTGCAGTTTTAAACAATACGCTTATTTCACGCAGCCATTATTTTGAAATCGAAAGCGAGGCTCCGGTGGGAAGAAAACCGGAAGTGTCGCCTTTAATCATAGGAGAGTCGCGAATGCGATGGCGTATTGTTGTGTTTAATGTAGAAATTAGTTATTCTAAAAATGTACATACATTTCTTTCATACTTTAGACTATATACAGTGAAATTCATTTATAACAAATTTTTTTTTCAGAAAGTAAAAAAAGAAGCAGGAACGAACTATAGGGGAGAGTGGGGTAAAGTGAGACTTTTTTTTACATTTGCTCTCCTCTAAGCGAGCTAAAATGATATATCAGTAAAATTTACACATTTCCCATTAATTCAGGATGTTTCCTAGCAATGGAAATTATCAGAATGTATTCAGGACGAAGGGCAGTGAAAATATGATTGTTTTTTAAAAAGTGGTCTTGTGTCTCACTTTACCCCAGCTTAGGGGTAAACTGAGACAGACCAGAGAAATCAAGGGGGTAAAGTGAACCAGCTGGGGGTAAACTGATCCACTTACTTTTTATCAGAGCCCTGGCTCCCTGGAAAGCAGACGACTGGTATCAGTCATGAGTGAGTATAGGTGTGGTTACGAGGAGAAAAGTGATCTCGACAAATGCCTCCAACCTATGTTGGGGGGCCCTTTACGAGGGCAGGCCCGTCTCTGGCCTATAGTCAAGCTTGGAGAAGCGGCTACATATAAACTGTCTAGAGATGAGAGCAGTCGCTGTATCGCTGAAAGCCTTTCTCCCGTACTTAAAAGGCCACCACGTCCTGGTCCGGACGGACAACATGGCAGTGGTGTCCTATATAAATCGCCAGGGCGTTTTCAGTTCAAGCAACCTGCTTGCATGGCCAAAAACCAACATTTATGGACTCAGCACAACCTGTGCTCCCTAAGGGTGGCGCACGTGCCAGGCATCCTGAACCAGGGTGCGGATATGTTATCCAGAGACAATGTTCCCCCAGGGGAATGGTCTCTTCACCCACAGACGGTTCAGCTAATATAGAGCATCTTCGGCGAGGCAGAGGTCGACCTCTTCACCTCAGAAGACAACGCTCATTGCCGAATATTTTTCTCAAAGAGCAGGGACGCACTTGCCCATGATTGGCCGAGCCCCCCGCTGTATGCATTCCCTCCGGTCACGATGTTACCACAGGTCATCGAACAGATCAGGGAGAGCAAGTGTGCAGTGCTACTAATAGCACCTCTCTGGAAGACCCAGTTATGGTTCTCCGTGCTGGTACAGCTGCGGTGCCGCTGAGGAGAGCCCTCCTCACACAGGCAAACCGATTAATCTGCCATCCCCGTCCCGACTTGTGGGCCCTTTATGTATGGCCCCTCAACGGGTAGGCTACTCGGGTGTCTCCCGGATAGGGTGCTGAAAACGATCACTGAGGCAAGACCGTTTATTTATTTAAATGTTTATTTTCCTTACAAATATCCTTATTTTTGTACTAAGACTACATTTATATTCTTTATATAAAATGTAAATTCGTCCCCCGCACTTTTTCATAGGGCAAGTGTGTCTATGACAAGCTGAGGTTTCCGCGGGTGTGTATAGCCTGCCCTACATCAAGATTTAAAATCCAAAGAGTCAAGGATAGTCTCTACATACGTGACTTTCACGCTTCCATGGTAATCAGTCACTCGTGCATTAGCTTACGACACGCCCATGCTCGCACCCGCGCCGAATCCATCAGTTTCATAGAGTTCAAAACGGCAAAAAAACTCTTCACTCCTTTTTCACGAAAAAGTCAAGCACTGTAAGTTGTCATGTGGTATCCGAATTGTGTTGCACAATGATGAATAACTCTGCCTATTTCTCTTGTTGAATAATTAAGTTTTGTTGTAAATTGAAAATATTCACTATACCCACACAAACGTGCACTATTTTCAATCTTTTTTTATTCGTAATGTCTTTTATTTTCACAGATATGTTATCAAAGCCCTTCAAATTAGAATAAACATGGTGATTGTTAATGCTGAATTTGTATGTTCATGCATTAACAGCCACGATCTGCTTGAATCGGGCAATAACATGTGTAGACTATGATGTTTACCATAATTCGGTAACACTTTACAATTAGATAAAAAAGTTTGTAGACAAACTTTAAGTTCTCTTGAAAAAGCCTTACTAGAAAGTTTGAAGTATTTTTAAAAGCTTGACGTTTGAAGGTTTTCAATTGGAAAGTTTTAGTTTAGTAAGACAAACTTTAGGCTATTAAGGAAATGTTATTTTGCCAAAAGAAGAACTTTTATTTTAAGTAAATGTAATTTTTAAATCAGCCTACTTCAGTTTGATATTTAACCATATTATCATGCTTAACAGTAACACTTATAATTTGAATAATTGTAATGCGATGATCAGATATCTAAATCAGAGAATATCATATGTTTGGGCGGTTGACGGGTGGATTATTTATTTTTAACAGTGGATTCGGGGCACTCAAAGTGCACCAGATTAATGAATTTATCTTTAAAATGTACAAAATTTTATTCCGGGGGGGGGCATGATACGGACCCCCCTAGAAGTACCGAGATCCACCTACAAAAATACTGTGGGAAACACAGTAGGCTAAATGATGGTCTACGAAAAATAAAAATGTTATTATCTAATTAAAATACATGATCAGGATTTTACCACCTCCGCCTCGTTTTAAGCCAGGAAAAACCCTGCGTGTGAAATATAAAGTACTGAACATCTGCATTTCTTTCTTTCTGTTTTTTTGCTTTAAAAATAAATAGCATATTAAGCCAATTAACCTGTCAACAAAAGTCTGAAAAAAAATGGTATTACACTTGACATTCTGTCCCCCTCACTTTTGAAATGATGGCTACGCCCCTGCCCTCTATTCTCTTTGTACATCCCAATTAACGTAAAAATGAGCGCACATGCACGAGCACAACGCCCCACCCAGTCTCCTCCCTAAATTAAATACATTTAAATATGGTAATGAGTCCACTTTGGCAAAATAAAGGAGTAAGAAAATGGCTAAAGCAAGCGGCAAGAAGCTTACACCCTTTGAGCAGAGAGTTGCCTCAATTATGGGTGACACTTTACTCTCTGGAGTAGTATCTGCTGCTGTGGGAGACTCGGATTTACTACAGGACTGCCACGAAGGTCACCAATATCTGCACGTTTATTGAATGGAAATGTTTCTGATTCACATATGCAAATTCTTCTTCAGATGGCGCCTTTATAGCAATGTGTGTGCAGTCGATCGCTCCGATTACATTAGGAAAACCGGCTATCGCTGCAATTGCGTTTTAATGTTTGGCTGGTCAACTGCATCATATGGGAACCTTATATACCTGGTAGACATGCGGATGATCCCGACCCATACCGCTGGCATTGCGCGGCTCAAAGACGACTGGCTTATTCCTGAGCGGTCTGCCTGTTCCCTTTGGAAAGAAGCAGTTGCCAGGAAAGCAAGTGTTGTCAGCACCTGCAAGGGAACGGGTATTGCGTGGCTCCTCGCTGTCTCTCGCTCTAGATTCGGACCCAACTCAGCACAGAGCTCCAAGAGGATAGCCCTTGGAAATCTGAAATGGCTGATAAGCCAGTCATCATCCTGGGCCAGAAAATCATTGTGGTCCCTAAAAACTCGTTCTCTTCGGATTCTGCCATTAGCAATGTCCTCTAATAAGGCCAAAGCTGCCATTGCCATTGACTAAGGGTTGTATCAATTTGCATATGCTTTTATATGTTCTTACTTAATTGCATAATTGATAGAATATTCCCATAATGCTCGTGTGACAATATATGTAAATTATTTTATAAATTGCAAATTAATAGCAATGCTTCCCACAGGTGGTAGTGCGATAGACTTGTAGAACAATTCGTTGTGTAATGTTTGCAACTTCACTTCATTGCCTGTAAGAGTCGCCAACGGACAAAAACTATGAGAAATGTACGTACGCCAGACATGAAATTGGCGTGGAGGAACGCACATTCTCACGTAAATTTCACTGTTAGTACATCCGACCGTGAGCGTGAAAGCTGGCGTACGCAAAGTTTTTGTGCGTACGCAAGATTGATACATGAGGCCCCAGGTGTTTGTGATCAGATGCTCAAAATCTTCCTGCAACATTGATGCTGCTGTAGATCACATTGGAATCATCAGATCTGTTCAATAAGTGTAAAAAAGACAAAATAAGATAAAACAGATTAAATCATACACATAAAACCGATTGGTTCAAATCTTTAACGGTGAGTAATGAAGTGCGCCTCACCTGGTAGAGTCAGCAGGACCACGATCCCTCACGTCTCCAGACTGACCTTCAGCCTTCACACTCGTGTTCCCTGTGTTTCTGTGGTGCTGGACGGTGGCGTACTGAACCTCGTCTTCATCTCCAGCGCTCTGAGGCTTCCTGGGACTCTTGTGAGCGATGCTTGCGTACATCAAGTCATTCTGAACGCCTGAATCACTCGTGCTCATCTGATTCGTCACCGCTCCGCTGCTGTTTTCCTGAATAAACACACACAGTCCAGATGATCACTGTGATTTTTCCAAGACCAACATGTTCCTGAATCAACATTCCTGTCCGAAAATGTAGTCCCACTACTCATAACTTGGAAATTATATGTGAATAACACTGATGTAGAAGCACCTAACCCTGATTTTAAGACTAAACTTGACATAAATTGTAAACTTGTCCCTCAAATCTGACTGGTTGATTGAAATGCTGTTCCAATGTTGTACTTTGTGAAATCACATTCACCCATTGGGATCATAATTGCATGAAAATGTGCTGAAATAGACTCTATTTTAGACTTACCTGTTTTGAAACGCCACCTTGGATGCCAGTATCTCCTGCTTTCCTACTGGAGAGAAGAGAGATTGGAAACATACAGTATAATGGAAATACACATCTTAAAAGGGGAAAATAAAGGATAAAAGTGTTGTAAAAGTAGTTAATATGATCTGTGAGTTATAAATACACCATATGTTCCACAGCAGTTTTCTCTTACCTTATAATTTTTATTACTACAACAATAACGCAGACGGCGATGAGCGCAGCCCCGATCCCAGCGGCTGCATACAGACCTGTGTTCTGGCCACCTGAGCGAAGAGAAACATCATTCACACGGCTGATAATGACACCAGCAGAAGAGCCAACGGCACACATCAATACCTGCAAATGTTGCAGACACGAACAAAGACACAGACGCTGATCTCCGAGATCCATATTTATTCTGAGCCTCACAGTAGAAGCGTCCACTGAAACTGGAGTTAAAGCTGGAGATGCTGAAACTCTGTCCAGATCCAACAGCTGAGGTTTCATTCTCCTTAAACCAGCTGAAGTTCAGAGCAGGAGGGTTTGAGTCACTGCTGCAGTTCAGAGTCACTGAATCTCCCTCCACTATTACACCAGACCCACTGACCCACACTGAGACGCTCTGTGGAGGATCTGAAAAAAGACTAAAAATGACTTACAGTGCATCATTTGATGAGTCAGGACTGAATTTGTCTGAAAGCTGAAAGTGTGTGTTACATCTGACGCTGAGAGTGACGGCAGGAGACGGCAGATGTTTCTGATCTCTCGCTGCACAGCTGTAGTTTCCCGCATCATCACTGCTGACCGACTGCAGAATCAGCCGATTCCCGACGCTCGACTCTGAGAAAGACTCGCCGTTTTTATACCAGATAAAGTGTGTTGTGTCTGAGAGGTTACAGGTGCTCTTACAAAATAAAACAGGTGAATCTTTCTCAACGACCTCTTCAGGAATCTCCACTCTGAGCTCTGAAATCACACACAAGTCATAATTTATATTTATATGAAAGAACAGAGTAAAATCTGTCAGTGCAATATTAGTTTGACTGTACCTGTGACTTTGAGCTCGATCCCAGGATAACCCAGAAATCTTTGTTCTTCTACATTTGTCACGACTCTGATGCAGTACATTCCTTCATCCTCATGTCTCACATTACTGAGCTGGAGAACGAATGTTCGGTCTTTACTGTGGAAATACTCAACTCTATCTCTGTAATCTGAATGATTCAACAGATTGATGGCCTTGTGTTTATCAGGGTTTACGGTCCAAAATGCCTCTGTCACAGTGAGACGATCTGGGTGTTTATAAGTGCCTGTTAAAAGTGTTGTTGAACCCTTTAGGACACATTTCATCATATTTGAGTACTGAACCCTCCAGTCCTGTCCGTAAATCCCTGGAAAATATAAAACAGAAAAAACACTGAATTTCAGCATCTGTGTGTTTTTATTTTTCTCTACAACACAAAAGCAGTTCTTCTACTTCAGTATTTTCTTTGCTTGTTTTTATACACACGCTACTTTTTAAAAAAACACTCATGCTCTCTATATCCTAAATACTCTAGTAAAATGCCACCCAGAGGATCACAAACACTTTACATGAACACAAAAATGGCGCCGATAGCCAGTATTTCCAGGAAGTGTCTAAAAAGACTAATTTGATGTGTGATATATATCGAAGGTTTCTGTCAGTTTAGCAGAACTGTGAACACTACACATTCTTGACATAGACATGAAACTGTCTTTAAATACAGAAATACAGACAAAACATCCTGAAAGATGGAGGTTTCTTCAGCGTATGTGTGAAAATAAGAATTAGGTTCAGACTCACCAGGAATCACAAGCAGAGAAATCAGAGAGAAAACACCAAACATTCTGGAAGACATGAGGAAGATTGTTACAATTACACAAATGTATGACTGACGTGTGTTTACAGATACATATAAAACAAGTATAGCTACTTAATATATCATATTAAATAATCTCTCTATTAAAGCTGAAACATGTTTTTGCATTGTAAAATATATGTGTCCTACCTTACTTAATCTGCAGAGTCTGAGTGTAAAAACTGCACTGTGATCTGTTTGCTATAGTTAACTTTTCACACATCCCATATTTCTTCACTTCCTCTGAATGAGTGCAAAACACTCCTCTTCCAGTCAAACGACACGAGTGCTAGTTTACACTCACACAAATATATATATATAATTCTTTTGAAATATGATTTTGCAAACCCAGATGAAAATGTCTGATTATGATTAAATGCCTAAAAGACTAGAAGTCACTCAAGTCTCTTTGAATTTGTATTAATGCATAAATTCAGTCACAGAGGAGCTGAACTGAAGTCATTATTTGCATGGGAGTTCACTGAAATATCAATGTCACATTCACATGGCACTAAAAAAAAGACACTTCTGTAGAACCGCTTCCTTTTCAGCACATGCTGATGCAAGATAAATGTACATCATTGAGTAACAGCTTCTCTTTGACTTCATTTAAACTATCATCAACACAAACACAAATCACTCCAGATATTTCACATAAACACAGAGTGAAAGGCAAAAATCAAGAGGATTTGATGATTTCATAATTGATAATTCACTGTAAATCCTGAATCTCACAAAGAAGAGCCTCTTGACCAGTTTTACCCAGGGTTTATTTTTATTTCTTTTCTTCTTTTTTTCAGAACAAGCCATTGGGGCCTTTATAGGTTGCACAGATGGTGCAAATACACAATGAGATGAAAGGCAAAGTTGCAGTGACATTACTTTTGCATACTATAGAATTGTTTATTATTATTATTATTTAAAAACACGTTTTTATAGTTTACCTCTTGCTAGATATAGGCCTATAGGAATCTCAAACGCTTTTATTGTGTAACATTAGAACACTGAACATTCCACACACACACACGTCATTGGTGATGGATTTTTTTTTATTTATTTTTTATTTTGATCAGTACCTCGGACAGCGCCGTCACACACACACAAACACACCTACAGCTCAGCCACCTGAAGCGCCATCTACATGTAACTGCATGCACATATTAGTGAGAGAAAAGCCTTTTTTTCTCAGTTTTTAAGACCAAGTTTTATGTTTTATAAGCACAAATGCTCGCCTTGCTCTGTTCTGTGATGCGCGTTCGTGACGGCACGTAATACGCAATTACGTTAAAAAGGTCACGCTTGACGTAAGCGGAAGTACCGAGTCAGTGTTTACAAATGTGAGGAAGGAGGACCATATACACATATTCAAATGTCTTTGTGTGAGTTTACTGTATAAAATGCCCATTTCGTGTGCGTATCCTGGGTGTTTTAATATTAAAAAGGCTAAAAGTATACATTTGTAAACACTGACTCAGTACTTCCGCTTACGTCAAGCGTGACCTTTTCAACGTAATTGCTTATTACGTGCCGTCACGACGCGCATCACAGAACAGAGCAAGGTGAGCATTTGTGCTTATGTGACCTGGGGGATCTTTAACCAGATCTAGGATTAAAGGTTCTTGACTACGCCACCTGGTGCCTCTCACACCAAGATATACTTTGCACCTTAACTGCTAAAAACACCAGAGAATCTCTAAGCCAAACAGTGCAGACTGTTTTATAGAAACTGGCCTAGACGCAAATGAGTTGTTTAGCCACTCACGGCTAGCTGAGTGACGTCAGGGGGCTACCGTAGCTGCAGAGGGACAAACTTCAACCAGACAGCGACTACTCTGCCGGTTACACTTATAAAACTTAAACTTTTTTATTTATTTTTGAAATGACTGATTGTTTCACTAGATAAGACCCTTATTCATTGTCTGGTATCGTTTAAAGCCGTTTGAAGCTGCACTGAAACTGTCATTTGGACCTTGAATCGTTTGGGGCCCATTGAAGTCCATTATATGGAGAAAATTTCCTAGAATGTTTTCATCAAAAACCTTAATTTCTTTTCGACTGGAGAAAGAAAGACATGGACATCTTGGATGACATGGGGGTGAGTAAATTATCAGCAAAAGTTTTTTTAAAAGTGAACTAATCCTTTAAGTTTCACTTAAAAAAAACAAAAAACATCCGTATTCTGTGTTGAAGCATCATTTAAAGGCTTGTTTACTTTACTTATTGCTTTTATATTTACCCAAACATATTATATTATTCAGAAACAGAAAGTTTTATGTATGCAATGCTGCATTTTGTTTTTAAATGTGAACATGCACTAGATTGATGTATTTGACTGTTGAGATGTTCTCTCATTTTTGCAGCACAACATTCAAAAATAATATGAAATGAACTGTCAAGTTAAATTAATATAAAAATAATCAATTGCCAGTGTTATGATAAATGGGGTCCTGATCTTGAGGGTTGTCTGTGTCACAGGATCTCTTCATATTCTAGAGAAAAAGTGAACATATTCATCACAAATAATATCTCATGTAACACGTTCACAACAACAGCAGAAATAGAGTTCTCAACGGGCCGGGTCGGCCCGACAAACCCGACGGGACCCGCGGGTTCGGGTCGAAAATATAAGCAAATGACTCGGGTCGGGTCGGACCTCGGGCTTAATCTTTTCCGCTCAGTGAAAAAAAAAAAAAAAACATTTATTAATCATCGCTGCTATTCACCTTAAAGAAAGTCTGGCTGCTGCTTGCAACGTGCATCGCGGGGGCAGACCTGACGCCGCTGCGTGCACGCCTTTAGCCTGGAGAAGAAGATGGAGTTGGTGAAAAGTAGCCTAAACTTGCCGCAGGTGAATTCTCCGTCGCTACTACAGGAGTGGGAAAATCAGAGGTCTGGAAAGTGTTTGGAGTGGTGCTGGATTCTGATGGAAATTCTACAGGTTATGTGCAATGCTCAAAATGCAAGGTGCTGATGAAATATGACAGCAAAAAAACAGGGTCGTCCAGAAGATTTTTATTTGAGGCATATTTAGTATATAGCCTATTTATATATTTAAAGTTTGTTTCAGTTGTTTGTATTGTTTGTAGGCTATTGTTAAAAGACGTGAACATTAAAGGTTGATTTGAATTCCCGTCTGCTGGTCATGATAATACGTGTATGAGAAAAAAAAAAGAAAAGAAAATCGGCGTCGGGCCGCGGGTCGGGTTCGGGCAGAGAATTCATGTTGATGTGTCGGGTTACATCGGGTCCGGGCTTTAAAAGCCACGGGCCGGGTCAGGTCGGGTTGTTATTTTCAGGCCCGTTGAGAACTCTAAGCAGAATAACTCACATCCAGTGTGTCGTATTCAGAACATCTGGACTTGGGGTCAAGGGTCATGTAGGCATCCTCAGGAGACTCGACCTGACGACACAATGATGAGAGAATCAATTCTCCCTTCATAACTGACAGGACACACATGACAAGAAGCTTGAGAAGATTGTCTCACTGTTTTATGGTGTCGTGATCCTCTGTGGTTTTGCTCTTCTGATGGAGTCACTCGTTTCCTGTGAGAGAAGAAGAAATGAACATGAACACAAACTGACTCTGAATCTTTATGACGCTTCAGACACAGGGCCCTATTTTTACGATCTAAGCGATGGTTTAAAGCGCACGGCGCAAGTGCACTTAGGTTGTGTTCTAATCCACTTTTTCTAGTTTAACGACGGGAAAAATGGTCGCCAGCGCATGGTCTAAAAGGCTTGTCCCTATTCTCTTAATGAGTAAAAAACACTTGTCGCGCTTAGTGCTTTTCTCTTACCTGAGGATTTGTATTACTACAACAATAACGCAGACGGCGATGAGCGCAGCCCCGATCCCAGCGGCTGCATACAGACCTGTGTTCTGGCCACCTGAGCGAAGAGAAACATCATTCACACGGCTGATAATGACACCAGCAGAAGAGCCAACGGCACACATCAATACCTGCAAATGTTGCAGACACGAACAAAGACACAGACGCTGATCTCCGAGATCCATATTTATTCTGAGCCTCACAGTAGAAGCGTCCACTGAAACTGGAGTTAAAGCTGGAGATGCTGAAACTCTGTCCAGATCCAACAGCTGAGGTTTCATTCTCCTTAAACCACCTGAAGTTCAGAGCAGGAGGGTTTGAGTCACTGATGCAGTTCAGAGTCACTGAATCTCCCTCCACTATTACACCAGACCCACTGACCCACACTGAGACGCTCTGTGGAGGATCTGAAAAAAGACTAAAAATTACTTACAGTGCATCATTTGATGAGTCTGGACTGAATTTGTCTGAAAGCTGAAAGTGTGTGTTACATCTGACGCTGAGAGTGACGGCAGGAGACGGCAGATGTTTCTGATCTCTCGCTGCACAGCTGTAGTTTCCCGCATCATCACTGCTGACCGACTGCAGAATCAGCCGATTCCCGACGCTCGACTCTGAGAAAGACTCGCCGTTTTTATACCAGATAAAGTCTGTTGTGTCTGAGAGGTTACAGGTGCTCTTACAAAATAAAACAGGTGAATCTTTCTCAACAACCTCTTCAGGAATCTCCACTCTGAGCTCTGAAATCACAGACAAATCATAATTTATATTTATATGAAAGAACAGAGTAAAATCTGTCAGTGCAATATTTGTTTGACTGTACCTGTGACATTGAGCTTAATCCCAGGATAACCCAGATATCCTAGTTCTTTTGCTATGATTTTGTTGCAGTACATTCCTTCATCCTCATGTCTCACATTACTGAGAGCGAGAGCGAATGTTCGGTCTTTAATGGGGAAGTAATGAACTCTGCCTTTGTAATCTGGAAGATTCAACAGATTGATGTGTTTTTTGTCTTTATCTGGGTTTACGATCCAAACTGTCTCTGTCACAGTGACATTATCTGGGTGTTTATAAGTGCCAGATAAATGTGTTATTGACCCCTTTAAGACACATTTCTTAATACTTGAGTACTGAACCTTCCATTCCTCACTGCGAATCCCTGAAAATTTAAAACAGGGAAATAAAACAAGATCAACTTTGAGTTTGGCACAGTGAACATTTTGTTTAGTAACAATAACTTTCAAAAAACAAGGTTTAGGTTGAGACTCACATGGAATCACGAGCAGAGAAATCAGAGACAACAGACAAAACATTCTGGAAGACATTAAGCAGATTATTAAAATAAAAGTATTTGCATATTTTCACATATTGCTTATTTTCCTCAGACAGCAACAACAATAATCAATCGTCTGTAAATAATTAGAGAACTGTCCTACCTTGCCTCACTGTAGGGCTCACGTATTAAAATGAGAGTTGATCAGTTTGCAGGATTGAGAACTTTGTTTCAAACATGTTAACACACTTCCTGTCTTTCTTCATTTCCTCTGAGTGAGTGGAAAATCCTCCCCTATGGCAGATTACATAATCACGTCCCCTTGCATGGACGAAACTTGTTTTTAAAACGCCATGACAAGTTGGGAGTAACTGAGCAGCGATGGGTGGCCCAACTTGCATGCCTCGATTATGAAATATGATACCGGTATGGCAGAATTAATAGGAACGCAGACGATCTATCTCGACAGTATTTGCCAACTATTACTACCACTCTTGTTCCAGAGTCCTTACAGCAGACCGTGGCTGTACAACAACCTCAGATGACCCAAACTGCCATTTTGGCTTTACCTCATCATTCTGCCTCTTATATGCATTTTCTGCACTGGGCGGATCCTGATAATCCTGATATTCGAGCTGTTCAGACTCTCTTGAGGCAGAAGACTCACCCTGGTTCATTGATATGTCAAGCACCCTCCACCCCTGCTCAGGTTTTGTTACGTCATTGGGATCGCCTGGTGGATAGGGAAGGCGTATTGCAGTTTGTCGCACCCTTCGGTCTAATGGGGGTGAGAAGGTCTTTCAAGTAGTTCTACATTCATTGTTGAAGCGAGATGTACTCACCCAGATGCACCAAGACGATGGACATCAGGGGGTGGACCGCACTACTGAATTAGTCCGCCAACGCTGCTTTTGGCCAGGAATAGATGCTGAGGTGAAGCGCTGGTGTCAAGAGTGCGAGAGTTGCTTTACAATTTTACAATGCTTTACAATTCTGGAGCCTTCACACAATGGCCTGGAAAATGTGCTGGTCATGACAGATATTTTTAGCAAGTTTATGGTAGCTATACCTACTCGGGACCAGAGGGCCTCCACTGTGGCTCAGGAGTGATTTTGTAAGTTCGGGGTTGCCTAGTCGTCTCCATTCAGATCAGGGTCGCAGTTTTGAGAGCAGCCGTATTCAGCAACTGTGCTGCCTTTATGGAGTTACACGACCACATAGCCCAACTTACCATCCTGCTGGCAATGGACAATGTGAGCGTTTTAATAGGACTATGCATAATTTGCTGCACACTCTACCTGTTTCAAGAAAGAGAGACTGGGCCTCCTGCTTTGCTCAGTTTTTTGTTGCAACACTACTCCACATAAGTCGACTGGGGAGTCTCCACACTTTCTTATGTTTGGCCAAGATCCCCAGTTACCAGTAGACTTCTTGTTGGGCAGAGTGCGAGAGTTTAAGGCTGGCACGGGACATGACTGGATTCGAGAGCAGGAGGCCCGACTTCAGGTTGCGTTTGAGGGTGCTAGGGAGAGACTGACCAATGCTGCCTCACACCGCAAGGACTATCATGACAAGAGAGTGAAGGAGGATCCACTTTATGAGGGCCAACAAGTGTACTTGCGTAATGTTGGAGTAAAGGACCATCATAAAATTCAAGATCTTTGGAGCTCTGTTGTGTATCAGGTACTGAAGGCACCAAAAGAGAAAGTAGTTGTGTATAATAATATAATTGTATATAACTGCACTTGTGAATGACCTTGGGAAGATTCACATGTGCACTGGAATATGCTGAAGGTCCGATTGCATCCAGAGCCTCAGGACAGTCCATCTGAGACAGTTATGCCACCCCAGGAAGAGGCTAGTGATGATTTGTGGCTTTTAGTATCCATCAGCTCAAATGGTTTCTGTACAAGTTATGCCCCTACTATATCTCCCTCCTCTAACCTTTCTACATCAGCAGAGGTTCCAGTATTGCCCCCGGTTGCCCCAGATGTTCAGAGACGAGGCCGCGGACCCCTCCTGCTGCTCTGCCTGGCTGTCCAGTTCCAGGTTTGCAAGCTGTGACTCAAACTCCTTTACGACGGACTGCTCGTTCGACAGCAGGGCAGCATTACAATTTGTACCATCTTCCCCAGGCAGTGCAGGGGGTTGCTAATGGGACAGTTTGTTCTCCTAGGCCTGCGTCTCAGGCCGTTTCAGCTTTGTTCAGGCTTTGGAACTAGCCTTGCGTTGTTTCAATGAGTTATGGTAATTCTGTCTCTAATTTTCTCATTGGGGTTAACTTATTGTTGGGGAGACGATAAGAAAATGGGGTCATAGATTGTAGTAGTGTGAGATTTCCCCTTTATTTGGTCATCCTTTTTTGGGAATGCGTAATTGGGATACGTAGGGCCTCTGTATTTAAATGCATGGGCAGGAAGCATTAGAACGAGGGCTTTGTCACGCCGTCCCTCTTCCGGTCTCCAGTGTCACTGTAGTTGAGGTAGGTGGCGTAATCATTGTCATCTGAATCTAACTGTACAGAAAGTACGGCTCTGGCCACAATCGTATCAAAACAGATGAAGGGGGTCACGTGACGCATTCAATGGAGTAGCCGTGTTGACGACGAGCTCCGGCAAAGCCTTGAAAAATCTCCCTCCTTAAACTTAATATCATCTTTGGGAGGGCGGAAATTAAATGCAGAAGTGACAAGACATGCCAAAGAAACAACCTGATTCCAGTCATAGACTTCGCAACAGAAAATTAACGAACTTTAACACGCGCTCCTCTCTGAAAATGGCGGATGCTCCATTGAGTTCTATGGACGCTGACCAATGCTGACATGGACGCACTTGTGAAGAAAATAACAACAGAAGTCCTGGCGGGCGTCGATAAGGCTTTGGATAACAAGATTGATCCAGTGCTAGAGAAATTGTCGGCGGTAGTGACACATGTCGAGGTGATGGAGAACCGAGTCACTGAAGCTGAAACGCGCATATCGACAGTGGAAGACACGGTCTCAAGAGACAGCGCGGACTTGAACGAAATGAAAAAAAAGCTCGACGCGGCCCTGGAAAAGATAGATGACCTGGAAAATAGGAGCAGGCGATGCAACTTACGAATTATTGGCCTACCCGAAGGGGAAGAAGGGACGAACCTGGTCTCGTTCCTCGGGACCTGGCTGCCCAACCTGCTTAACGCCGAATTCAAGAACCACCAGGTAAAGATAGAGCGCGCGCATCGTGTCCCTACACGTCTTCCCACATCAGACGAAAGACCGAGAGCGATGTTGGTAAAACTGCATAATTTTCAAGACAAGGCGCGCATTCTGCAAGCAGCGAGAGCCGCGAGTCAGCTGGTCTAAAAACGCCAAAACATCTCTATCTTTGAAGACTTTTCTGTGGCCATAGTGAGGAAAAGACAAGCCTTTGGAGATGTGAAGAAACGACTCCGTGAACGAGGAATTCGCTTTGCCATGACATATCCAGCGACTCTTCGAGTACAGCACAACGGCGGCGGGAACTTCTTCAAACAGCCGACAGAGGTTGAGTCTTTCCTCGACGGTCTGCCCGAACCATCAACCACCAATTTCTCAGGCCCAAATCGCCCCGGAGAGGCTGAATGATACGGTATTGGTTTGCTCATGCTCTCTGTGACTTAACATCACTTCTGCGTCCCCCCCCCCCACCACCACCACTTGTAACAAATTTCTGTTCAGAGTTTGAGGAGGTAGACGATTAAAGGGAAAAAAAGGAGAATATAACGATGGTATGATTTAAATACTGAACCAATAAGTATATAGAAGGATGTTGCCTCAGCGGTTTGCCGAGAATTATATCAAAGCTCTTTGATTTTGCGGTGTTCCTTTTGAATACCGCGCATTTTTTGTTTTTTCTATCTAAGCTTCGGTCATGTCATGTTTCCAAGGAGACAGAGTGGCGATCACTATTGTTCTCAAATGTGAAACTGACCAGCGTCAGACTTCCCTTGTCTATTCTCAAAAATGTCTATAAGATGTTAAATGTAAATAGTTCTATGTTTTATGTTCGACATGCAGGGCAACACAAATTCATTTTTTTTCTTTTCTTTTTTTCTCCTTTCTTTTCTTTTTCTTCTCTCTCATCTCCAATTTTTATGGGTATACCTTTCATGTGTATCAGAATTGAACAGACTAGATGCACTTTAAAACAGGGCAGGGCATTTCACATATATTTGTGCTGCTGGTATATTAAACTACCCCTTGGCTATGCCAACGAATAAATCAATATTAAACATATGTAGTTGGAATGTAAAGGGCGTTCATAACCCAGTAAAAAGAAAAAAGATTCTAAATTATTTAAAAAAAGAACAAATTCACATTGCATTTCTGCAAGAGACACACCTAACAGACAGCGAGCATATCAAATTGAAGAGAGACTGGGTGGGACAAGTGTATGGCTCGTCATTCACCAGTAAAAGTAGGGGAGTTGTCATTCTTGTAAATAAATGTATACCACTATCAGATATTAATACATATTCCGATAAATCAGGACGGTTTATCCTGCTCAAAGCTACACTAGCTGGACAACCCATTACCCTTATGAATATCTATATCCCCCCTATTCAATCCAATTAATTAATTTCACAGGTGTTTTCTAAGTTTGCTGAATGGCAGTGTGAACATAGTGTAATCGCTGGTGATTTTAACTGTACGCTGCTACCAAAACTTGACAAATCGCTACCATCTAATGATAGGCCTTCCAACAGAGCACATGCTCTGAATGGGATGTGTGAAGAAATTGGTCTGGTAGATGTTTGGCGAGCTCTTCATCCCAGAGATAGAGAATACACATTTTTTTCTGGAGTCCATAAAACTGCAAGCAGAATAGACTACTTTTTCTCTCCCAAGATTTCACTCCAAAATGTAATAGACTGTAATATTGGCAACATTGTAATTTCGGATCATGCTCCCGTTTTTCTTAGGTTAGGCCTACCCAACCAAATATACCACCCGGCTTCCGGAAATTCAAACCATGGCTCGTTCATGACCCAAATTTTGAATCCTACCTTAAAGAGCAAGTTAAGCTATTTCTTGTGGACAATAGAACCCCAGAAGTGTCTCCCAATTTGCTCTGGGACACTGCTAAAGCATATATTAGGGGATTAATCATATCCTATGTATCCAACCAGAAAAAAAAGCAGCTGGCAGATCAGAGGAAATTAGAAATTATTCTCCATGATTTAAAAACAAAATATGATACTTGCCCCTCAGATGTGCTCCTGGCCGAGATAGAAACCGTCAAAACCTCTCTTGAAGCAATACTTACTAATAAAGCTGAAAAATCTGTATTCTTTGCTAGACAGCGGATGTATGAATTTGCCAATAAACCTAACAAATATCTAGCCAATTTATTGTGGAGCCGATCCCAAGCCCAGGTCATATCCAGTATCAAAGATAAAGAAGGCAAGTGTCATCACGATAACAAAGTAATCAACAAAATATTTAGAGCGTTTTATAAGAGGCTTTATTCATCCCAATCAAGCCTTTCTTCTGGTGATATGAATAAATTCTTTGCAAACTTAAATATACGGGAATCAACTGAGGAGCAAAGACAGACGCTAAACAAACCAATTGAACTGAGCGAAATTTTGAATTGTATTAATAGCCTTCCCAAAGGAAAAGCACCAGGGCCCGATGGGTTTACAGTGGAATTTTTTCAGAAATTTAAAATGGAGATAGGGAGCTTAATGCATGAAATGATACAGTATTCATTTGATTCTGATAAGCTTCCTGACTCCATGACAGAAGCCAACATATGTGTCTTTCTAAAAAAAGGTAAATGCCCTGAGGAGTGTGGTTCATATCACCCTATTTCTCTGCTAAATGTGGATACAAAGATTTTGGCAAAGATATTAGCCACTCGGCTGGAATCAATTCTCCCCAAAATAATTAATCCTGACCAGACAGGGTTTGTCAAAGGCAGATCCTCAGCTCATAATATTAGAAGGCTTCTTAACATAATTCAACATTCAAATCAGCACGCAAACTCTGGATTAGTCATCTCATTAGACGCTGAGAAGGCATTCGATAGGGTCGAATGGCCATATTTATTCTCAGTACTCTCTAAATTCAACTTGGGTGATGCATTTATTAAATGGGTTAGGATTCTGTACTCTTCCCCCACAGCGAGTCATTACTAATGGTCTTAAATCCCCTAGTTTCACTTTAACACGTGGTACCAGACAAGGCTGCCCGATGTCGCCGCTGCTGTTCGCGCTGGCTATTGAACCGCTGGCTACGGCCATTAGAGATGACCCAACCACTGAAGGACTTAGACTGGAAGAGAAAACGTATAAAATTTCACTGTACGCCGATGACATCTTAAAGGGACACCAGGCAAGCCTGAGTGTTTTTTCTCTACGAAGCTCCCCTAGCTCCCCCTGGTGTCTGGTAGTAAATGCTTTCAAATACACTGTCATAAAAACGAACTGTTGTTCCTCCCCCCTCGCCACGAGCAACCCAGCAGAGCATGAAACGGCTATTTCAAAACTAATATCGTAACTTCTATATTTGCAAACAAGACGGTCACGGAAAATATTTTGAGTCTGGGCTTCATTGCAGTTCACTAGGATTTGTAGCATATTATGGATCAATACAGAATGCGATCGGTGAGCCATCGGCTTCTACACTATGTAGCGCACTGCAAAAAAAAACAAAACAAAAAAACACCCCGGCTCCAAATAAAAGCAAAGTAACACCTGGATGCAATGTGCAAGCTAAATTAGACACATAGAAGGGCAGCATCCATCTAGCTAGATCAAGCCAAAATCTCCACTAGCCATTTAACGTTAGACGCGGGTAGGATACACCGGTGTCTTGATTTAAAGAATTGGATATCTATTTATTTGCAAACTAAGTTACACAAATAAAACCGACAGAGGAACGGCCAGAAATCAAACGTGTTTGCTAATGACAATGCTAACATCAAAGTTATAGTATCTAGCGTAGCCTACTAGTAAGCCCGTAACAGACAGCAATCATAATAAAAACCTTTACAGACAATAGCAAACATCCTGAGGTCACAATTACTTGAAATTTAAATATAAAACACAGTTTATTCCAAAGTTACTTACAAGTGCAACAGCAAGAAGGCCAGGTCAGCATCCGTTTTGCAGGCTTCTGTTTCTCTCAGTTCTCGCCATTCTGAAAAAGCCGGTCCGATATTTACTCGAGTCTGACTTTTGCTCGGTCAGTCTCCCGTTTCCTCTTTCGTTGATCCTCCGACAAAGATTTCCTAGCTTTCTGCTTCTTATTTACAGGCTCAGTCATAACTCAATCTATCGTTGCCCTTTGCTTAGCTAGCCGGTGCTTGAATGGGGGCGTGTACGTGTGCAGTGCCGTCAAGCAATTCGTTACATCGCGAGACCTGATATCACGCGATACTTCCTGACGGCGAGGCCGGCGGCCCGCCGCCCCAAAGTTGCAAGTGAGTTTTTTTTCCGCTCTCAGGCACCAGGGGGCTGCGAAACCACCACAAATCTACCCAAAATAAGTAATATAACCATTCCACTGACTTCGAAGCTGTTCAGTTAAGGTAAAAACGTTACCTGGTGTCCCTTTAATTTACCTCGCCTCTCCACAACAATCAATTCCACATCTTATTGATACAATTTCTAATTTCGGTTCCTTCTCTGGGTATAAAATAAATCTTTCAAAGTCAGAAGCAATGCCGTTAAGTAAATCGCACTCCCACAACCTTACAATTTCTCGCCCATTTAAATGGTCTCCGGCAGGCTTTGTGTATTTGGGTATAAAGATTACACAGAGGCTGGAAAGTCTATATAAAAGCAATTTCGTCCCTATTTTTTTGAATATCAGATCAGATCTAGATAGATGGTGTAATCTTCCCTTATCCCTATTAGGTCGTGTCCACCTAGTCAAAATGAATATTTTACCCCGCCTTCTATACCCATTTCAAATGCTACCAGTCCTCATTCCTAACAAAGCACTTAAACAGTTGCGTGGCTCCATTATTTCCTTTATTTGGCAGAAAAAAAGACCTAGACTGAGATATAGCTGCTTAACACTCTTGAGTAGATGTGGAGGTCTAGCGGCCCCAGACATTAACCTACAGTATATCAGCTCTCTGCCCAACTTCGATTTACACTGGAATGGCACTTGAACGATCCAAACTCCACTTGGATCAGCGCAGAAGCCACAACTCTCGGGCCAATCCCTCTACGGAATCTACTATATTTGTCGCCCAAAACACAGCGAACTTTAACTAAAGATAATTTCATCCTTAAAAATATGATTAAAATATGGAAATTAGTACGCAAAACAGAAGGGCTTGACTCCCACCTTTCACTACTCACACCCTTGAATAAGAACCCAGATTTCCCCCCGGGGATGAATGATGGACTAATACATTTGAAAAATAAAGGAATACATGTCATAGGAGATTTGATGGAGTATAAACAGCTAATGACCTTTGAGCAATTAACTGCAAAATATGATCTCGATAAGAAGCTCTTCTTGGTGTACCACCAAATACGCAGCTTCATAACAAAAAATCTCAGAGTCTATTCAAGTGGTCTATGCGTGTCCCCAATTGAGGAACAATTAAATAAACTTACGTCATCTCGATCTGCATCCAAAATCTTCTATGACATTTTGATAAGGGCAAATACAGATAGCTCAGATAAAACTAGGGTGCTATGGGAAAAGGACTTTGGGGAAGAAATTCAGACAACTGATTGGGAAGCCGTATGTGAGATGCCCTCCTATCTTGCCAACAACTCAGCCTGGGAAATGCAATTTAAAATTGTTCATCGTTTGCATGTGACTCCAGCCCAAAGACATAAAGTGAACCCAAAACTCTCCAACCTCTGTAATAAATGTAAAAGACTAGAAGGAACCCTCTTCCACTGTTTCTGGAGCTGCTCAACAATACAACAATTCTGGATGGGCGTCCTAAGGGAACTTGAGAGCATATTTCGCTGCTCATTACAATTAGGACCAAAGACATGTTTGCTCGGCATGAGCCAGGAACTCCCGTCCAAATTCCAAGGGGCACACCTTCTTCAAATCTTACTCCACTGTGCTCGCAAATGCATACTTGTACGCTGGATAACAGATCGAGCCCCATCAATGGCACAGTGGATTAACACGGCCAAAGGCCTTATTCCATATGAAGCTTTTTCAACAGCATTAAAAGATAAACCTTTTAAATTCTATAAAGTATGGGACCCTTTCTTCACTTATCTTGGGGTGGGAGAGACACATCCGCAAGCGCTGGGAATACAGAACCTGGCATGGAAGGACTGAATAACTACCCAATTTTGATGTAATTTATTGGTATGCTTATATTACTCGTGTTTTTTTTGTTTGGTTTTTTTTCTCTTTCTTTCTTCTCCCTCTCCCCCTTTTTGTGTGGTATTTATTTGTGATATATATTGTGATAATGTACTTTAGTTTGTATTCTGTAGAGAATTTAAATGAATGGCCACCTGGGCAATTTGTATTAGCTCAGATGGGCCAACTATGTTTAAACCCTGTTAATGTCAAAAGCTTGAATAAAAATAAATAAAAATAAATAACAGCATGAAAAAAAACAAAAACAGATGAAGATTGTTAAGATCAAAGTATAGAGAAAGAATTACTCAAAAGTAGTAAGATATCTGCAGAAAAAAAGGAAGAAGAAGTGAAGAGCAAAATAAGAACAAATATATATGCAGGAAACGTACTTCCTCCTAAATGGATGTTTTAGTCTGATAAGAAAAGCTCAAACAGACTTATCCATCATAGGTCATAGTTGGTGTAATGGCTAGGTCGGCGTGACCGGTCAGATATCAAAGATAGATGAAAATAGATATACAAAGTGTTGTTTTGACATGTTTAAGAGAATATCGCAGATTTTGCATTATCTCATGTCTGCAGAGTTGGAAATAAATATATTCGATATGAAGGTAAATTGTTACGTATATAACTGCTCTGAGAGACTTGGGTTAGAGATCCAAACGCTGCTTTATTGAGAGTAATCCACAATCATAATCCATATAACAGGGCTTATATACACAGACATTACAAAAGCTAATGACACACAGGTGGATGTAATCACATGATAATGAGTCCAGGCAAAGGTTTATGGGAAATGTAGTTCATGATGGTATGGCGAAGGACCAGGGAGACATCACGTACATCAACTCTGATGGAAAATACAGCCACTCGATCTTACAAAACAGAAGAGACACTGAAGGTCTTACATTTGGAAATAATAAAACATAACAGAGCATAGTAGAAAATATATAAATAATTAAAGAAATCAATAACATGTAAAAGAATAATAATGCAACATAAGGAATATAACAAATGATGATGATTAAATGAATACATATCAGTGACTAGAACTCATAAAGAAGAAATTAATAAGATATAATAAGAAATAAATAATAAAAGAAAGAAATAAAATAAATGAATCAACAGAAAACATTGAATACAAATAATTTTGCATTCACCAGCATCTAAAAAAAAATAACAGTTGTTAAAAGTAGGAGGTTATCATAGTAATAGTAAACTGACTTTACTAAGGTTGCTCAAGCAAGAACAAACCATCTTCACCACCATAAATAAAGAAACAAATATAAACCATTAAATTCCAAGTCGTAGAGAGGGTGGAAATCTGACTGTTATAAGTGAATCTAAAGGGGAAAAGTAAATAATATAAAAGTCATGATATGGCCACTTGGATTAATCATTTGTTCATGTTATAATATGTAGAATCCTGATCTTCAGGGTCGTCTGTGTCACAGGATCTCTTCATATTCTAGAGAAGAAGTGAACATATGCATCACAAATAATATCTCATGTAACACCTTCACAACAGCAGAATAACTCACATCCAGTGTGTCGTATTCAGAACATCTGGACTTGGGGTCAAGGGTCATGTAGGCGTCCTCAGGAGACTCGACCTGACGACACACAATGATGAGAGAATCAATTCTCCCTTCATAACTGACAGGACACACATGACAAGAAGCTTGAGAAGATCGTCTCACTGTTTTATGGTGTCGTGATCCTCTGTGGTTTTGCTCTTCTGATGGAGTCACTCGTTTCCTGTGAGAGAAGAAGAAATGAACATGAACACAAACTGACTCTGAATCTTTATGACGCTTCAGACACAGGGCCCTATTTTAATGATCTAAGCGATGGTCTAAAGCGCACGGCGCAAGTGCACTTAGGTTGTGTCCGAATCCACTTTTTCTAGTTTAACGACGGGAAAAATGGTCGCCAGCGCATGGTCTAAAAGGCTTGTCCCTATTCTCTTAATGACTGAAAGACACTTGCGTCGAGACTAGGTGCTTTTCTCTTACCTTATTATTTGTATTACTACAACAATAACGCAGACGGCGATGAGCGCAGCCCCGATCCCAGCGGCTGCATACAGACCTGTGTTCTGGCCACCTGAGCGAAGAGAAACATCATTCACACGGCTGATAATGACACCAGCAGAAGAGCCAACGGCACACATCAATACCTGCAAATGTTGCAGACACGAACAAAGACACAGACGCTGATCTCCGAGATCCATATTTATTCTGAGCCTCACAGTAGAAGCGTCCACTGAAACTGGAGTTAAAGCTGGAGATGCTGAAACTCTGTCCAGATCCAACAGCTGAGGTTTCATTCTCCTTAAACCAGCTGAAGTTCAGAGCAGGAGGGTTTGAGTCACTGATGCAGTTCAGAGTCACTGAATCTCCCTCCACTATTACACCAGACCCACTGACCCACACTGAGACGCTCTTTGGAGGATCTGAAAAAAGACTAAAAATGACTTACAGTGCATCATTTGATGAGTCTGGACTGAATTTGTCTGAAAGCTGAAAGTGTGTGTTACATCTGACGCTGAGAGTGACGGCAGGAGACGGCAGATGTTTCTGATCTCTCGCTGCACAGCTGTAGTTTCCCGCATCATCACTGCTGACCGACTGCAGAATCAGCCGATTCCCGACGCTCGACTCTGAGAAAGACTCGCCGTTTTTATACCAGATAAAGTGTGTTGTGTTTGAGAGGTTACAGGTGCTCTTACAAAATAAAACAGGTGAATCTTTCTCAACGACCTCTTCAGGAATCTCCACTCTGAGCTCTGAAATCACACACAAAACATAATTTATATTTATATGAAAGAACAGAGTAAAATCTGTCAGTGCAATATTAGTTTGACTGTACCTGTGACTGAGCTCAATCCCAGGATAACCCAGAAATCTTTCTTTTTCTTCATTTGTCACGATTCTGATGCAGTACATTCCTTCATCCTCATGTCTCACATTACTGAGCTGGAGAACGAATGTTCGGTCTTTACTGTGGAAATACTCAACTCTATCTCTGTAATCTGAATGATTCAACAGATTGATGATTTTGTGTTTATTAGGGTTTACGGCCCAAAATGCCTCTGTCACAGTGAGATGATCTGGGTGTTTATATGTGCCTGATAAATGTGTTGTTGAACCCTTTAGGCCACATTTGCTCATATTTGAGTACCGAACGCTCCATTCCTCACTGCGAATCCCTGGAAAATATAAAACAGGAAAAACACTGAATTTCAGCATCTGTGTGTTTTTATTTTTCTGTACAACACAAAAGCAGTTCTTCTACTTCAGTATTTTCTTTGCTTGTTTTTATATATAGGCCTACATGCTATTTAAAAAAAACACTCATGCTCTCTATATCCTAAATACTCTAGTAAAATGCCACCCAGAGGATCACAAACACTTTACATGAACACAAAAATGGCGCCGATAGCCAGTATTTCTAAAGTGTCTAAAAAGACTAATTTGATGTGTGATATATATCGAAGGTTTCTGTCAGTTTAGCAGAACTGTGAACACTACACATTCTTGACATAGACATGAAACTGTCTATGTTTCTTCAGCGTATGTTTCAAAATAAGAAATAGGTTCAGACTCACCAGGAATCACAAGCAGAGAAATCAGAGAGAAAACACCAAACATTCTGGAAGACATGAGGAAGATTGTTACAATTACACAAATTTATGACTGACGCGTGTTTACAGATACATATAAAACAAGTATAGCTACTTAATATATCATATTAAATAATCTCTCTATTAAAGCTGAAACATGTTTTTGCATTGTAAAATATATGTGTCCTACCTTACTTAATCTGCAGAGTCTGAGTGTAAAAACTGCACTGTGATCTGTTTGCTATAGTTAACTGTTTTCACACGCCCTACACAGCAAAATCCCCAGTGTTAAATTAACACTGCTCAGTGTTTATATGAGTCCACACTCTCAGAGTGTTATAGTAACACTGAACCAGTGTTGAAGTGAATGAGATAATTAAGTGCTTAATTGAGTGATGATTGAGCATTATTGAAGACACTTGATGTTAACAAGCAGAATCACTGAAGGAGAAAATTAATGTAAAATGGTCACCATTATGGTGATTGGTGTTTAGTTTAGTTGGCCTCTTGACCCTTACATTATTAACTTTAGATTTTGTTTGGCTGCTGTAATTCAGTTATAACAGCCAGATGAACAAACAAAAAAAGGTGTTCTGATGGTGTTGGTTGTGTTTTAACATAATCATTATTTGACCTGAATCACTGAACACATTGAGAGCATCATTTCTGAGTTAAGTTTACTTTATGGATTATAGCAGCACTGTCGTTGTTGAGCGTACCATTTATAGCTTTTTCAATTAAATCCAAAGGATCAAATCAATTACAAAAAAAAAAAACCTTCTTAAGAAGTATTTCAGGTAGGCACACACAGACATGAATAATTAGCGTATGAATCTCAGCAATGGTGACAAACAGATATTACCTCTGAACATAAGCTCATTATTTATTCATGCAGCAATGCATGATGGGAGCCATGAATGAGTTTTGATTGGTGGCACCCAGAATGCACTGCAGCATGCTTTATAATTGCCACCATTGTTGAGATTCACAGGCTGATTCTTGATGTCTGTGTCAAAAAAATAAAAAATAATATATGTGAACAACTTGAATAAATTATTTGGATTGTGTTGTAAAAGTTAAAAATTGTATGCTGTACAGAGACAGGGCTGATACAATTAATAGAGTAAATTTTACTCAGAAATTGGGCTTTATATGAGTTCAGTGATTCAGGTCAAATGATTATGTTAAAACACAACCAACACCATCAGATCACCTTTTCTCTATCTGGCTGTTATAACTCAGGTACAGCAGTCAAACAAAATCTAAACTTAATGACTTAAGGGTCAAGAGCCCAACTAAAGCAAACACTGATCACCATAATGGTAGCATACCAATTACCATTTTTTTCCTTCAGTGACTCTACTTGTAAACATCAAGTGTCTTCAATAATGCTCAATCATCACTCAATTAAGCACTTAATTATCTCATTAACTTCAACACTGGTTCAGTGTTACTATAACACTCTGAGAGTGTGGACTCATATAAACACTGAGCAGTGTTAATTTAACACTGGGGATTTTGCTGTGTATCTTTCTTCACTTCCTAGTTTACACTCACTCACACACACAAATATATATATATATATATATATATATATATATATATATATATAATTCTTTTGAAATATGATTCCGCAAACCCAGATGAAAATGTCTGATTATGATCAAATGCCTAAAATAGTCCAGGCAAAGTAGCGTTTTACGACAGACTAAATGTAAAATTATTTTTTCCAGCTTAGATCATTTCTATAAGGTGTCCAGAACAACATACTAAAAGTCCTAAGAAATCCTAGTTGAGGAAATATGTTTAATTCTCATAAATCTGAGATGTGTGCCAGTAAGGCCAGACAACAATATACTCCAATGGGCCTATTTTTTTCCTTTACTCCCATCAAAATAAAACTTTATACAATGAAACTACCCATTAAAAGTAAAAATTGTTGTATTACAAGTTTCTTTAAAAATGAATTTTAATATGCAAATGAGCTATACACTAATTGAATATGCCCAAAATACACCCAAATAGGCTTAATTTTTTCCTTTACTCCTAACACAATAAAACTTTACATAGTAAAAGTATACATGAAAAGTAACTTTTTTTGTATTACAAGTTTCTTTTGAAATGAATTTGAATATCCACATGAGCTCCACACTTATTGAATATGTCCTAATTTGCATAGCCAGAAACACCATTCATATGTATGACAAATACATCGGCCCAATCTTCATACAATCATTCTACTGCCAGTGGGTGATGGCAATTCTGCTCTTAGACTGGCCTCTAACCTGAAAACTGCCTGGCTTGGTGCCTGCCAGGGGTATAACCCCCGCCGGTATAGTCTTCAGGGTCACAGAGACACACAAGCCTCCCCACCACGACAAGGTAGCAACAACAGGGGAGGTTTTTTTGGTGGGTTGTTTTTTTTTTTTTTACATCCAGCCTGGATCCTCGACCCCTTCTCTGTGGCTCTTGGTTATGGCACCCCCTATATCAGTTCCTGGTTTGTTCTTTGCCTAGTTCTTCCCCTCTGGGTCATATTCATCTAATAAATCAGGCAACTGTCAGTTTGTGCAGCTCGTACCACGACATTCTCCGCAAATGGCAGTGCAAGGGAGTCCATGTGTTTTGCATGTGCATCTCTTTGTGCTGCAGTCTTTCTTGCAACTACAGCGGACTACATCTAGTATTTCTGGTGGTGCCGCAGGCTGATCGGTCATTATTGGCATAAATCTCCCATCCAAAACATGCCACCCCCAGTCTTTTGGGTCCATACGTTCACATCCATCATTTGGTAAAAGACCCGAAGACTAAGGAACTTTGCAGCTGTTGACGTTGGAGGGAGAGTTTGCGGTTCCACTGGAGATGAGATCTGAGTTACTTTATCACAGAATTGCCTGTATCTCAGCATATCCAGTGATTCATCTTTTTCGCCCCCATACAGTGACACTAGAGCTTTTTCACCTGCTGCAATGATGATGCCTTTTCCCACATTTTCCTGTGACTGGCTGAACACCTTAGCTTGTTCGAGAAAGCCAGTGTCATTCTTTACTTTTTTCAGTGCCATTCCCTTTCCTATGCCAAATAGACGGGACGTAAAATCACAGCTTAAAATGGCATGGATAAAGAGGAGATTGTCACACACCTTGGGACCAAGTAACTCCTTCGTCTGCTTTATGCACCATATCCGTCTTGTTTTTGTTGCTTTCTTTGGTTCTGGTGCCAGAAACAGCTCCTGTGCATTCAGATCAGCATGATGCAACAAGAGTACTAACAAGTCTGTGTCATCACCTACACCCAATGAGCACATCTGCATCGTGCTTTGCATGGTCTGTGATACATCCAGCCCTCTCAAGATAAACAAAGAACCGTTGTTTGTTTTCCTTATTGTTAAGGAACTGGTCCTTTTTGGATTGGATGATCATGTCACCAGAGAAGTGTACAGTCACACCGGGAGAAACACGTGTTCGACGCGGTTGAGTGGCGTCTTTTATTGTTGGTTCTTCTTTAGCCATCAAAGACTATGCCAGTAGCCGTACCATATTTCTGTGTGACATATCTGACATATATTTCACACACACTGTCATAAGTGGACCCTTGTGGCCATGGTAGACGATGTAGTAAATAAAAAAAAGAATTTAGAAAGCAACTGGAGGCAAGATTGTACAATCAATTCTTAAGGTCAATATAAGTCTTTTTGTGGCAAGTGACCCAGGTAAGTGTGGCAAGTGACTTCAAATTTATTGTGTTTATGCATAGGTTAACTTACTGAATGGACATGAATGTGTTAATTATTTGGCCCCTGTTTTTTCTACTTGTGACTTCATGGCTTCTTGGCCATAAGTCAATTAGGCCTAGTGTTGAGCTCATTTCCATATTTAAAATAGATTTTACCAAGAAACTAACTACATACATTTTTGTTTTACAAGATACTAACTTGTAAAACAAAAATGTTACTTTTCATGTATACTTTCACTGTGTGAGGTTTGATTGTAATAGGAGTAAAGGACAAAATAAGCCCATTAGGGTGTATTTTGTGCATATTCTATTAGTATATTGCTCATTTGCATATTCAAATTCATTTTCAAAGAAACTTCTAATACAAAATGTTTTACTTTTCATGTATACTTTTACTATGTAAAGTTTTATTGTGTTAGGAGTAAAGGAAAAAAATAAGCCTATTTGGGTGTATTTTGGGCATATTTAATTAGTGTATAGCTCATTTGCAAATTAAAATTAATTTTCAAAGAAACTTGTAATACAAAAAAAATTACTTTTCATGGGTACTTTCATTGTATAAAGTTTTATTTTGATAGGGGTAAAGGAAAAAAAATAGGCCCATCGGGGTATATTGTTGTCTGGCCTTACTGGCACACATCTCAGATTTATGAGAATTAAACATATTTCCTCAACTAGGATTTCTTAGGACTTTTATTATGTTGTTCTGGACACCTTATAGAAATGATCTAAGCTGAAAACAGTTATTTTGCAATTAGTTCTATTTTTGTCTCCAAAATGAGTTACTTTGTCTGGACTAAAAAGACTAGAAGTCACTCAAGCCTCTTTGAATCTGTATTAATGCATAAATTCAGTCACAGAGGAGCTGAACTGAAGTCATTATTTGCATGCGAGTTCACTGAAATATCAATGTCACATTCACATGGCACTAAAAAAAAGACACTTCTGTAGAACCGCTTCCTTTTTAGCACATGCTGATGCAAGATAAATGTACATCATTGAGTAACAGCTTCTCTTTGACTTCATTTAAACTATCATCAACATAATTGATAATTCACTGTAAATCCTGACTCTCACAAAGAAGAGCCTCTTGACCAGTTTAACCCATGGTTTATTTATTTATTTATTTTTCAGAACAAAGCATTGGGGCCTACTAGGAATCTCAAACGCTTTTATTTTGTAACATTAGAACACTGAACATTCCACAAACACACGTCATTGGTGATGGATTTTTTTTAATTTATTTTTTATTTTGATCAGTACCTCGGACAGCGCCGTCACACACACACACACACACACACACACACACACACACACAAGCGCACACCTACAGCTTACCGACCTGACGCGCCATCTACAGGAAGATATATGTAACTGCATGCACATATTAGCGAGAGAAAAGCCCATTTCTCACACTGCAGGGGCTTAATGCTCAATTCCGATTTTTTGAAAAAATTCGATTTTTTTCCACCCAGAAGTGACCCGCATGCGCAGAAGAGTACTCAACGGTCATAGTTGTTGTTTATCTTGTCATTCCCGCCTACGTCAACGCAGAATTGTGACGTTTGTCGCATATCAATGACGTGCGGGTCGGATACATGTGACCTGGCCGTTCAGATTGAAGTCGCATTTCAAAAGATCGGATACATATCGGATTTGGACCACATACCCAAGTGGCCTGGGTCGCATTTGAAAAGATCGGATCTGTGTCGTTCAGACTGTCATGAAAAGATCAGATACAGGTCGCATAGGGGCAAAAAAATCGGAATTGGGTCGTTTCAGCCTGCAGTGTGAACGTAGCCTCTAGGCTTGCTCGACTTCATGCAGCTCTGCGCAGACCGATCGGCGGCAGACTTGAAGCAGTGCATGCCGGTTAGAAATTTTGTCCGACTTGATACAGCGCCGACGCCACGTGACTGTGACGTATGCCATCAAAGTACCGCGAGAGCGATTCGAGAGTAGCCGGAGAACTCAGCCAGCGCAGCTTCTGAAGAGCGGCTGCTCTGGGCTGCACGAGCTCTGATGACGACACAGCTGTTCCACGATTGGCCGGATCACCGCATGACAACGATCACGTGCGTTTCGTGTTTATTCGGTTTATTCTCACACCTTTAGTTCCACTAAAGCTCACAAATCAGTTTTTTTTTATAACAGTAAACACTCTTTTCATGTAGTCACGATGTATTGTGTTATGTTTATCAAAATAAAACTGATTAAAAAACGTTGATTCCACTTCATTGATAGTAGCTGTAGGCTTATGTTGAACTTTATTCTTGTTCAAACAAACGCTGTATGAAGCAGTACATAAAGTATTGAATGAAAATGTCTCTGAAACATCTGTGTATTTGGCAAATATTGCATTTATTTCACTTCAGCTGTGCTAAAGTATACAAACACCACGTGAGCGGTCACTACAGGAACCAGAAAGTGTCCGACTTCACGTCTCCGTTTGCAGCTCCTCCCCGCCTGCACGCGGCTACTCTCGCCGATCAGTTACATCCAGCCGCAGCCGATGTCGAACACACCTTCTGTCTGCAGCCTGCAAGACTTCAAGTTACGCCCCTTCAGGTTACGCCAACTTCAAGTTGCTCACTGTCACTGTTTTGTTTTGTTTCACAGACCGGTCGGTGTATGACATCAGAGTACCGCGAGAGCGATTAGAGAACAGACAGTTCCGTATGCTTTTGAATCGCTCTCGCACGAGTTTAACATAAACTGAACATACTAGAGTTGATTAAACTGACTCTTAGCTGTTCAAGAACCGAAATGCTTGTTTTGGTATACTGTAAAACAAACTGCAATCTGCATTAGTGCCAGGGTAGCCTACTGATAATGCATTGCAAGAAACCATATTGCAATGTATTGTTTTATGAATTATAATTCGTCCCACCTCAACTAAACGTGTGAAGCAAGCACTAATAAATCCTTTGGAATTGGGTTTTATTTTATTTTTTTTTTATAATTTTAAACCTCGGCTCTTTTGATGCCTTTTTGTATGCCTGATTTGCTGATGATTAAAATTTTTGGCTGATATCAACAGCACTAATGAACAGTTAAATGCATGCACCACTGACAAACAAATCTTATGATACAGGTCCTTCTCAAAAAATTAGCATATTGTGATAAAGTTCATTATTTTCCATAATGTAATGATAAAAATTAAACTTTCATATATTTTAGATTCATTGCACACCAACTGAAATATTTCAGGTCTTTTATTGTTTTAATACTGATGATTTTGGCATACAGCTCATGAAAACCCAAAATTCCTATCTCAAAAAATTAGCATATCATGAAAAGGTTCTCTAAACGAGCTATTAACCTAATCATCTGAATCAACTAATTAACTCTAAACACCTGCAAAAGATTCCTGAGGCTTTTAAAAACTCCCAGCCTGTTTCATTACTCAAAACCGCAATCATGGGTAAGACTGCCGACCTGACTGCTGTCCAGAAGGCCATCATTGACACCCTCAAGCAAGAGGGTAAGACACAGAAAGAAATTTCTGAACAAATAGGCTGTTCCCAGAGTGCTGTATCAAGGCACCTCAGTGGGAAGTCTGTGGGAAGGAAAAAGTGTGGCAAAAAACGCTGCACAACGAGAAGAGGTGACCGGACCCTGAGGAAGATTGTGGAGAAGGACCGATTCCAGACCTTGGGGGACCTGCGGAAGCAGTGGACTGAGTCTGGAGTAGAAACATCCAGAGCCACCGTGCACAGGCGTGTGCAGGAAATGGGCTACAGGTGCCGCATTCCCCAGGTCAAGCCACTTTTGAACCAGAAACAGCGGCAGAAGCGCCTGACCTGGGCTACAGAGAAGCAGCACTGGAGTACCCACAGTCAGTGATGGTCTGGGGTGCCATGTCAGCTGCTGGTGTTGGTCCACTGTGTTTTATCAAGGGCAGGGTCAATGCAGCTAGCTATCAGGAGATTTTGGAGCACTTCATGCTTCCATCTGCTGAAAAGCTTTATGGAGATGAAGATTTCATTTTTCAGCACGACCTGGCACCTGCTCACAGTGCCAAAACCACTGGTAAATGGTTTTCTGACCATGGTATTACTGTGCTCAATTGGCCTGCCAACTCTCCTGACCTGAACCCCATAGAGAATCTGTGGGATATTGTGAAGAGAAAGTTGAGAGACGCAAGACCCAACACTCTGGATGAGCTTAAGGCCGCCATCGAAGCATCCTGGGCCTCCATAACACCTCAGCAGTGCCACAGGCTGATTGCCTCCATGCCACGCCGCACTGAAGCAGTCATTTCTGCAAAAGGATTCCCGACCAAGTATTGAGTGCATAACTGAACATAATTATTTGAAGGTTGACTTTTTTTTGTATTAAAAACACTTATTTTATTGGTCGGATGAAATATGCTAATTTTTTGAGATAGGAATTTTGGGTTTTCATGAGCTGTATGCCAAAATCATCAGTATTAAAACAATAAAAGACCTGAAATATTTCAGTTGGTGTGCAATGAATCTAAAATATATGAAAGTTTAATTTTTATCATTACATTATGGAAAATAATGAACTTTATCACAATATGCTAATTTTTTGAGAAGGACCTGTACTTTTGAGAGAAATGAACAAGCACACCTGTAACAAAATCTTTGAATTGAAAGACAAACTGGTATATAGTCGTAATCTGGTATAGAAAACAATAAATTAGGTGACATCTATACATTTACATCTATTAGGTGACATCTAATACGAAATGCATCTACTCATCTAATATGAAATGCATGCATTTACATTTTAATAATGGCAAGTGATCACTCCAGGGCGATCTACTATAGGCTACTGTGTTGTGTTGCTGGTATCTGTGGGACACTCAGCGAAACAAGCTCAAAGTTCAAAACGCTTGCTCTGCCCTTGCTGCGATGTAAAAAGCGGCAATATGACTTATACACTTCGATTTACACGGTTATCTCGGGAAAATATTCTTACCGTTTTCTCTATACGAGCTGGCATCTTGCCGACAACATCTGGTTTTGAGTTTGACATAACGTTATCGTGTGGTTCTGTGTGATTTGGACAACTTCAAGTTACGCCCCTTCTCTTGCAGTCCGCAGACAGACCCATCTCCATTTTTTCCCCACTTTTTAAGACCATTTGTTGTAATAACACACTTTATAATCTAGATTTCTAACAACAAATACAACCACAGATATTTTGATTTATGCAAAAGTAGAAAAAAAATCTGGGGTGATTCACGGCAATAATACGATTTAGACGTCATAAGCGGACCGTATAGAGACCACATCCTGATGGTCGCACTGGGAACAGTCGCATGCAGTATTAAAAATATCCAAATTCCATATGGAAAGTAACCATAGTAATAGTACACTCTTCATACAAACAACTTTTCTGTTTGGTCATCATCACAAGGATATCAACAAAACACAGCCGCTATTCATCGCCGAAAACGGCCGATAGAAATCAATTTTTAAAATAACCAACCCGCAAACAGTAGTAGGGGCAGATACATGCAATCACACATCGATGAAGCATAATTCACACATCATCTACATATAGACACATGCATATTTGGCACGTCCCCTTTAAGACGCGGGACAGTTTGAGAGTTTTGTTGATGCGTTGATTTTTAATGCAGGAGTTGAGAATAAAATATGACTCATGCTGCAATCCTACCACCGTTTATTTTTGATAGCTCAAAAAACAATGTCGTTTCAATTCACTTTTATTTGTATAGCACTTTTTGACAATGCATATCGTTTTAAAGCAGGTGAATAAAGAGAAAGTGACTGTAACAGTCCTCTGTTGTAAACAACCTGAAGGCAATAAGGGCGAGGAAAATTCACGCTGAACGCATTTTTGCATTGAACTGTTGCTTTTTAAACATCGTCGACTGTGTCACAGGATCTCTTCATATTCTAGAGAAGAAGTGAACATATGCATCACAAATAATATCTCACGTAACACCTTCACAACAACAGCAGAATAACTCACATCCAGTGTGTCGTATTCAGAACATCTGGACTTGGGGTCAAGGGTCATGTAGGCGGCCTCAGGAGACTCGACCTGACGACACACAATGATGAGAGAATCAATTCTCCCTTCATAACTGACAGGACACACATGACAAGAAGCTTGAGAAGATCGTCTCACTGTTTTATGGTGTCGTGATCCTCTGTGGTTTTGCTCTTCTGATGGAGTCACTCGTTTCCTGTGAGAGAAGAAGAAATGAACATGAACACAAACTGACTCTGAATCTTTATGACGCTTCAGACACAGAGTCTCTCTCACCTTCTGATCAACAGCCAGATGACAAGCATCAGTATCACAGTCATGACAACAGATGCAGTGATTCCCACTGTGACCGTGACTGAAGACCAGCTGCTTTCTTCAGCCGTGCGGACGAGAGAAAGAGAAACTACTCTGAGACCAGCGCTTTACCTCACTACAGACAGACAATGACCTACAAAACTGCCCAAATAGCAACATTGTTTCGGCCCAGATCCGGCCCACATCTGGCACACGTGGAAGGATGATCTGGCCCACATGCAGCGTGGAATGACGGTCCTTGGGCGGCTCACTCCTGTTTGCCAGATCTGGGCCACAAGCAGGCCATAGCAATGCCACATGTCAGCCAAGAGCAAATAAATAAACCAGAACTTGATCTTATCTGAGCCACAAAATCTGTATATATTAAATATGGAGACATCTCAGCCTTAATAAGCCTGTTAACAAGCAGAATCACTGAAGGAAAGAAGAAAACAGAAAAAGAGACGAGCAGAAACACAAGAACTACAACTGACTTCAGACACAGCCTTAGATGAAATCCACTAAAGAGAAAAGAAGACATTAAATCTCTGAAGATCTCAGCAGAGAGACTAATGGAAACACTTATCACTGTTATGGTGAGTTTAAATGAAAGTTAAACCTCTGTTAATTCTCAATAAACTTACATTTAAGACAGAAATAAAGTCAGTCTGGTTAGTAATAAGTGAAGCTGGTAATGCTGTTTGTAGAGTTGTTTATTCCTCCTCTGCTGAGATCTTCACAGATTTAATGTCTTCTTTTCTCTTCAGTGGATTTCATCTAAGGCTGTGTCTGAAGTCAGTTGTAGTTCTTGTGTTTCTGCTCGTCTCTTTTTCTGTTTTCTTCTTTCCTTCAGTGATTCTGCTTGTTAACAGGCTTATTAAGGCTGAGATGACTCCATATTTAATATACACAGACTTTGTGGCTCAGATAAGGTCCAGTTCTGGTTTATTTCTTTGCTCTTGGCTGACATGTGGCATTGCTATGGCCTGCTTGTGGCCCAGATCTGGCAAACAGGAGCGGTCCGCCCAAGAGCCGTCATTCCACGCTGCATGTGGGCCAGATCATCCTTCCACGTGTGCCAGATGTGGGCCGGATCTGGGCCGAAACAATGTTACTATCTGGGTAAGACCAACACAGATGATTCTCACCTTTAACAGTGAGTGAAACAGGCGCTGATCTCTGAGATCCATATTTATTCTGAGCCTCACAGTAGAAGCGTCCACTGAAACTGGAGTTAAAGCTGGAGATGCTGAAACTCTGTCCAGATCCAACAGCTGAGGTTTCATTCTCCTTAAACCAGCTGAAGTTCAGAGCAGGAGGGTTTGAGTCACTGATGCAGTTCAGAGTCACTGAATCTCCCTCCACTATTACACCAGACCCACTGACCCACACTGAGACGCTCTTGGGTGGATCTGAAAGAGACAAACAAGTGTGAAAATATGCAGCAAAATCCAACTCAATTCAATTATGTTCAGGGTTAAATGACATAATACTTTGTAAGCATTATTTAAAATTACAACAGTGAAAGGGACTGATGATACTTGATGACCAATAAGATGGCTTGGATTAACTGTGCACTAAAGAATATCAAGAATTTCTTTCTTTCAGCACACATAACTGTAAACTCGAGAGTTTGGGATGTAGTTCAACAAGTTTTTTTTTTAAGTAACATTGTTTCCTGAGCCACTACTACACTCCTCACAACTTTCATCGACATTTCATTCTAAAGGCATTTCTAAATTTTCTGGGGAACATGTGAGGTGTTTCAAAATAACGTTATAAAAGCTCTCAGCTCACTTACATCCAGGTCTTACAGTGATCTCAACAGATGTGGAGTTGAGTCCTTCATGGCCACTTATGGTGCATAAATATCGCCCCCTGTCCTCCAGCCCGACAGACTCCAGATCAAGCAAGTTATCCCCATAGCGTTGACTGTGCAGACGCCCATCTTTCCTCCAGATGTAGGTTGGTACAGTCATTGAGGGGATGCATGAACCGCAGATAAACAAAATCCAATCTCCCTCCGTCACAATGTCAGACTCGGCCTGTACCTCCACCTCCGCATCTGGATCAGAAAGAAGAAGTCTATCTCCTTATGTGCTTAGTGTGTAAATACAACAGAGGGTTGACATGAATATGACGGTCTTTACTGGTGAAGCATGGCACTAAACACCACAGTCATGGGTTTGATTCCCAAAGAACATACTTTGAATCCACTGCAAGTCACTTTAAATGTAAATATAACATACTTTGGATATAAGCATCTCACAAAGGCATGTAAATGTAAAGATCTATTTCTGAGCCTTCTTAAAGTTGGCATGTAACAGAAGATGTGATCTTCTTTCTTCCCTATTGTGACATACCGTAGAGTGAAACATAGTAATTGGCTCTTTCAAACCACTGCTTTATGAAGCTTTGAAACCTACTGCGAAACCTATCAAAATTGCTAAAGTCATGTGATTTCAGTAAACAAGGCTTCTTCATAACGGTTTTGAAATTTCAATGGTTTGCCGCTAGGAGACAATGATCTCTGTGAACCAGTGTCTATGATCTACGATTAGTTTTATACTTAAATTATACATTTACATAATAAAAAGGAAAGAGTTGTAGTTGATAGTCTCTTATTGATCTGATTAAAACAAACGAAACAAGCCCTCAATTTAAAAAAAATAACACATTATACACTTAATATTTAATGTAATAAGATGATTTGTTAATTGCATTGAATAGATGACACTTTGAATAAGACATTTGCAAATTGGTTTATAAAAGGGTTTCTGTTCATGTTTGAGCTGAGATTACTGCATTTACACCATTCTGACCATGGCGGGGTTTCAAATGATATCTCAAGATGGCGCCGCAGACGGCTGCCTCGGTGCGGAGCTCTCCAGCTATTGTGTTGTTTTTGTTCGTTTGTTCTGCGTTTAGTCATTCTTTTCCTATCAGTTTCACCAAAGACGAACTACTGGACATTAGGAAACACACACCAGAAACCTTTTCTACAGTTTTTGATTATTCGGACGTTTTGCTGGACATTCTCGTCGGAGGGGCAGCGGTATTGTTCAAATGCGCGGTCAGACGCAAACGCGGGAAGCGAGCCGGCGCGCTGGTTTTTTTGCAGACGACACCACTGTCATCGGTCTCATCCAAAACGGTGACGAGTCTGCTTACAGACTGGAGGTTGAACAGCTGGCTGTCTGGTGCAGTTATAACAACCTTGAGCTGAACACGCTCAAAACAGTGAAGATGATCGTGGACTTCAGGAGGAACAGCCCAGCACTCCCCCCACTCACCATCATGAACAGCACTGTGGAAGCAGTGGAGTCATTCAGGTTCCTGGGCACTTCCATCTCTCAGGACCTGAAGTGGGACAATCACATTGACTCCACTGTAAAAAAGGCCCAGCAGAGACTATACTTCCTTCGCCAGCTGAGGAAGTTCAACTTGCCACAGGAGCTGCTGATTCAGTTCTACTCAGCCGTCATTGAGTCTGTTTTATGCACTTCCATCACTGTCTGGTTTGGCTCAGCTACCAAATCAGACATCAGGAGACTACAACGGACAGTCCGGACTGCGGAGAGGATTATTGGTGCCCCCCTGCCAACCCTCCAGGACCTGTACTCTTCCAGAGTGAGGAAGAGAGCAGGTAAAATCATCACAGACTCCACTCACCCTGGACACCACCTGTTTGAACTGTTACCGTCAAGACGGCGACTCAGATCACTGGCCACAAGAACATCTCGGCACAGGAACAGTTTCTTCCCACAGGCCATTTCCCTTCTGAACAGTTAACACACCTCCCAAGGCATATGCCTGTAAGTGCAATACTCCCACTGTTTAGTGCAATACCTTAAAAATTCAGGTGATATTTATATTTATATTTATTCATACTACACAAAATACTGTAAATATGTTCATAATCTGTAAATGTTTATTCTGACAGGTGGCCTCTATATGGCCCAACTGTGACCATATATTTTTATAGTATTTTCATATTTTTTATAATTTTATTTGTAGAATTTGTATTACTATTTGTATTACTATTACTTGTTGTATCTGTATTTGTATATGTCCACTGGAAGCTTCAGTACCAAGGAAAATTCCTTGTGTGTGCAAGCACACTTGGCAATAAAGCTCTTTCTGATTCTGATTCAAAACAGTGAATCATTTTCCAAGGTCACAATGATTTTGCCAAGACATTTTCCTGGATCAACATATTTGGCTGATACTGGAATAACATTCCTGCCCAAACATTTTGTCCCAACCCTATCCCTATGTAACATGTCTGGCCTTTCCTGTGTTTTCATTTCTGCCCTCTGTGACCTAGTTTTCCCTTTTGCTGATTAGTTCTCCACCTGTGTTCATTAATTATCTCGTTTGTCTATGTTCATTTAAGGCCTCAGTTTTCTCCCAGTCGTTGTCTGTCCTCATTTGAGGCTATGTTTACACGGAAACGATCTGAAGAGAAAACGCAAAAGTGGCGTTGCGTTATCACTTTTTATTCTGTGTTTAGACGAGCGTTATGGGGGGGAAATCCGCGTGCATATGGTGACGCAAAAGTGTTGCTGAGTGTGAATGTTGGTTGTTATTTTCCTGTACTGGCGCATGCCGGTGACGTAAGAGCTACCGTGAGCAGATTTGCGTTTTTACCCTTTAGACGGGAACGCGACGGGTGGAGCGTTTTTAAGATTTCCACTCTGGAGGGTGGTTTCACTTTTTTGCGTTTTTAAGCCCTCAAAACGCCGTCGCCATGTAAACGAAAGGCACATCCGATAAAATATTTTTACGTTTTCACCCGGAATCGTTCTCGTGTAAACAGGGCCTGAGATACTGTTTGGTAGTGTTTGTTCTTTTCTGAATTTACCATTAAATATTACTAGAGTTCAATATCCATCATTGGTGCTTGGTTATATCAACCGAACCGTTACACCCTACCCCTAAACCTAACATTACCCATAACCGATCCCTTAAATCAGGGGGAAATGATAGGTAAATAACTGATGTGACATAATTTATGCTCCTCTCTGGCAAAATCTTCAATCAGTATTGCCAAGTCTGCGGTTTTCCCGCGGAATTGGGCTACTTTTAAATTGCCTACCATACCTTTTAAATTTAAATCTAAGTAAAATTAAGTTCTCACACAAATTCCCTCACAACTATTATCTAACTCACCTGTTACTTCGAGACGGACTCCCCGTGCGTTCATCCTGATTTGGCCAGAAGCAGTGTTGAGCACAAGACGGAAGATACCCGCGTCACTCTTTCTCACGTCCCTCAGAATCAGCGAGCAGTTACTCTCGTCCGACTGCACAAACTCCACGCGGCCTTCAAACGCAGGGTCCTGAGAAACTCTGACCTCCTCCTCCGATGATTTCTCATAGAGCCATTCCACTGATCTCATCTGCTCATGTTGAGGATGAATGTATTTGCAGGGTATGCGCACCGTCGACTGCTGAACAACACACATACTGCTGAAAATATGGGTAACATCATCCTGCACACCTGGAATACAAACAAATGCATGCTTGAAAACTGGGCTTCGTTTAAAGAATGGGGCACTCATGCACAAGACATTGTCGAGCAGCAGAAAAAAAAAGCCCAATAGCAGCTGTTTCGCATGTGCCAACAGGAACTAGATGTCTTACATGTCAGCAGGAGGGGCACTGGTCTAATAAATGTTCAAATAAGAAGAGAAGGAGTCGTCTGATGTAATATAACCACCCCCTCCCTCGTGCTCACACTCAGAGCAACTCTGAAGCTGTGAAAGCTGAAACAGGAAATGAGCAAACAATGAGAGAGCTTCTGAAAACTGTTTACAAACTGACCCGAACCCTTGAAGGCTCAGATTGACGGGTTTTGACCTCAGATGAGAATAATCATGACGACACTCGCCCATTTGTGCACGCTAACCATGGAGGCCGGGATAGCATTATTTTGATTAACACAGGGGCCCTAGTATCTGTCACTGAATTTTTTCTTCCTATAACAAAAAAACAAACAACTCTTCACGGATTAACTGGTTCTAGTCTTTTCACACTGTCACAACCAATTCCATTACTTATTTATCCCCTCAAGAGACCTTTTTGGGTTCAACTTTGAGTAGGGGACAGCCAGGTTTGTACTGTTAGTACAAACCTAATGATTGGACATTAGTTCATCAAACAAATGATTGGACATTTTGAATCAAATTGAGGCAGATATTTTGCTTACCAAAGGACAAATGGTGGGTTCATTGTTTCCCTCTCTCATAGCAATATGCAATAAGGCTGGCAATATTCAAATGAGTGTTGGTGCAGTGGTACAAAACGTAACTGAAATGACTGACTCATCGGTAATGCAATATTTTTCTGAAACGATGCCAAATTTGTGGTCTGCTTCTAAACTTGATGTTGTTCTGTGCAGAATTTAACCTCTGAATGTTTTAGGACCACATCACCCTCCAGTGTTCCAGTATCCTCTTAGACTAGAGGCTGAAAGAGCTGCACATGAGATAGTAAGCCAACTACAGAGAAGTGTAATTGTGGTGAGGTGCTCCTCCCCAACCAGCTCTCCTATGTGGCCAGTAAGAAAGCAAGATGGTAGTTATCAATTAACTACTGATTACACGACTTCCGGTTATGGCGGTGGCGTGACAAGTCGCAGATTTCAACCCTCGTGCATTAGGCTAGAATCAATCCTTCTAAACCCACTTAAGATACTTAATTTAAGTTGGTGGAATAGCTAAAGCGATTACTAAAACAATGCCGTCGAAGAAAAAGATAAAAAATAAAGGGAGATTGGAAGCGGAATCACAAATTATGCCATCCGAACCTGAAAGCCTGAGCGAGCACGAAGAGACGGAGGATGAAGGGGGGGTGGCCTCAAACGAGACTCCTAGTAACGCGGAGATGATGAAGACCTTTAAAGCAATGGAAAGACAAGTAAGCGGCAAGGTGGATGAAATTCTTTCGGCGGTCGTGGATGTCAAATTGAGATTGACAGAGGCGGAGGAATGAATTTTAGGGACAGAGGACGAAATCGTCCAACTAAAGGTCAGAAATGATACGCTGGAAAAACAGATGAAATCAATGGCTGATAAGGTAATTGACTTGGAGAACAGAAGTAGGAGGAATAATCTTAGGTTGGTTGGCTTGCCGGAGAAAGAAGAGGGATCGGATGTGTGTGCTTTTCTGGAAAAGTTTCTACCAGAGACTTTGGAGTTGGGAGAAAGCGTTACGTCATTGATAATAGAGAAAGCCCATCGAATACCCAGCTCAGGTCAAAAAAATGGACAAGATGGTAAAGTGCAGCCGAGGACTGTCATAATGAAGTTACTCAATTTCAAACAGAAGGAACAGGTTCTAAAGGCTGCAAAGAGTAAGGGAGCAATTGCATACAAAGGTTCCAATCTTCGTTTTTTTCCGTATTTGTCGGCAGAGCTTCACAGGCAACAAAGAAAGTACGATGCTATCCGTCAAAAATTGCGTGACAAAGGAATCAACCGACACAGAGTAATCTTTCCTGCTCGATTGCTTCTTACACATGGAGACCGTACTGTGATTATGAACAGCCCAGAAGAAGTGGAGAAATTTATGCAGCAGGTCGAGGACAAGTGAACTGAGGTATGGAGTCCAGAAGAAATGGATAAAGAGATGCAACAAATTGAGAACAAGTGAACTGAGTATTTTATTGGACAAGTCATGGCTTGGTTAAAATATGTGGGTATAAAAATAGGGTTGAAACGGTAACGATGGATAGAGGTGTTGGTGTTCATTTTTTTGAACAACAGAACAAATAGGAGAAGACCATTTAAGAAGTCGAGTGTAGGGAAGGGGGTTACTGATACAGATGGTATCAGTGAAGCATGGAAAATGCTGGGGTAAGTTCATATTTTATGTTATTAGTTTTGTTTTAGTTATTTTAGGTTTGGCCTCTTATATTTTGGCAAATATATGGTTTAAGGTAATGAGGATGGGTAAAACAAAAAATGGCAGACAGGAGGGATTAAGCTTCTATCATGGAATTGCAGGGGGCTGGGGAAACTAAAAAAGATTAAACAGGTGATGACTAGAATTAAGCAGATACAGGCAAATGTGGTATTCTTGCAAGATTGGTAACAGAGATAATAAATTTAGTAAATATCTATGGCCCTAATAAGGATGACTCTAAATTTTATAGCAACATATTTCTGATGGTGGCTTCATTACCAGGTCAGGTTATAATGGCGGGGGATATGAATTGTACACTTGATCCAGGAAAAGATAGATCTACCGGAGTTGATACCGCACATGTGAATTCTAGAAAACAGATTCTACATTTTATAGGAGAGCTTAATCTAGTGGATATATGGAGGCATCTTAATCCAAAACAGACTGCATATTCATGCTATTCGGCAACACACCAAACTTACTCTAGAATAGACTACTTTCTTGTGTCAGCCCATTTGCTTTCAAAATGTATAGATTGTCATTACCTTAGTATTGTCATTTCTGATCATGCACCAGTGTCTTTGTCGTATGTCGATTCAAAATTAGTTAAAGATCCCCCTAAATGGCGATTCCAGCAAAGTTGGCTTAAGGATGCGTCATTTGTAGAGTTCTTGGGTAATCAAATTGACAATTACTTTGAAACAAATCAATTGGAAACTTCAGCAGGAATTCGGTGGGAGGCATTTAAATGTTTTATTCGGAAACAAATTATTAGTTTTTGTAGTTCTAAAAGTAAAAAATCTCGACAGGAGTTACAAGATTTGGAAAAAGAGATTTAAGAGCTGGAAAATGAAGTATATCATAGTGATTCGATATGTGCAGATAAACATAAACAGCTATTAATGCTTCGATCTAAATATAATACACTTTCTGCAAATAAAACTGTAAGTTAAACAAACATTTTATGATCAAGGCGAAAAGACAGGTAAAGTGTTGGCATGGCAAATTAAAAAAAAGCAAATGGAGAGGGCTGTAGATTTGATTGAAGAGTCAGATGGTAATATCATTGTTGATCCACAAGAAATTAATAATTTATTTAGATCATATTATATGAAACTGTATAATTCTGAATGTACTTCGGGTTCAGAAATACAAAAAACTTTTTTGGATAATTTGTAGTTACCTAGTATACCAGAAGAACATAAAGCTGAAATAGGAAAAGAAATTAGTTTACAAGAGGTGGTAGAGGCGATCGATCTGATGAAAGCGGGGAAGGCGGCGGGACCTGATGGTCTCCCCATAGATATATATAAAAAATTTAAAGATAAATTAGTAAGACCTATGTTAGACATGCTAGTAGAAGCCTTTGCGGAGAATAAACTTCCTATGTCTTTGAATGAAGCTATAATTACCTTATTGCCTAAACCAGGAAAACCTAACAATAAATGTGAAAATTTTCGACCTATAAGTTTACTCAACTCAGACACTAAAATCCTGAGCAAAATATTGGCAAGAAGATTAGAAACTGTAGCATCTTACGTCATAGGGATGGATCAGAATGGTTTTATGATAAATAGACAAGGATATCATAATGTAAGAAGAGTGCTAAATATCCTGCATCAACAAAAGGGGGAAAAAGATACTGCATTACTAGCACTAGATGCAGAAAAGGCATTCGACAGGGTGGAATGGGACTTTCTGTTTGAGGTTTTAATTCGGTTTGGATTTGGAGAAAAATACTGCAAATGGGTTAAATTGTTGTACCAGAATCCTTCGACAGAGATCTTAACTAATAATTTTATATCAAAATCATTTAATATTTCTAGGGGATGTAGACACTCTGTAAAAAAAAAAACTGTAAAAAAACGGTAATTTTCTGGCAGCAGGGGCGCCAGAAAATGTCTGTTAAAAAACGGAAAAATACTGTCAGGAAAAAAACTGTAAAAAACTGTAAAAAAATGGTAATTTCTTATTCTATAATTATGGTTTATTACTGTTATTCTACACAAAAATATCTTTCATTATCTGATATAATGTTAATTTACTGACCTATTGAAGTATTAATATCTGTTTTGTACCATTGTAACACTGACAACCACAGTGGTGATGAGAGTCACATGATCATTCAAAGCTCATTACAAGCAGCTTTTCCACAAGAGAGCTAATACTAATATATAGAAACTGCACAGTGTCATTCGCAGAAACATTAAACACCATCATGGTAACACATGAAATTTTAAAAATGCAATAAACATAAGTTTAACAACATTAAATGTAACATAAAACCCTAATATACATAACTGATTCGAAAAAAAAATAAGAAAACTATGAAGAAACATAGTTATTTCAACAAAAACACATCAAATGTGAAGTGTCACGCAGGGAATTGTGGGAATGTCAATTTACGGTTTTTCACTGTAAATTATACAATGAGTTGTTCTTTTTCACTTTCAAAAACTGTAAATTTAATGGTATTTAGTACGGAAATACTATTATTTAACCTTAAAACTCACTTTACTTAATGATACTTAATGATCTTCAAGGAAAACATGTTAAATGACTGCTGATTTCTGCAGTTATACCTTCTTTTCTGTGTTTTCTAATTTAACAGAAAAAATCTGTAAAATATTACGGAATATTTTATGTAAAATTACACACAACCCTGTAAAAATACAGACAATTTCCTTTAAAAAAACGTAAAATTGATGTAAAACCAAAATACAAGCAATTACCTGTAAATTCAATAGTGGACCTTTAAATTACAGCAAATATCTGTAAAATAACAGGCATTCACTGTATAATGACAAAACGGCAAAATTCTGTAAAAAATACAGACCATAACCTGTAAATTTACATTTTTTTTTACAGTGCGCAGGGATCGGATCGCCTCTTTCCCCTCTCCTTTTTCTGATGGCTATTGAACCCTTGGCAGTTGCTATCAGAAAAGAAAGGGATATAAAAGGTATAGAAATGTTTGGCAGTGAACATAAAATAGCGCTATTTGCTGACGACGTTATATTATTTTTAAAGAAATTAGACTCAACCATTCCGGCTTTAATTCAAATCATAGAGACATTTGGGAAAATCTCAGGGTATCGGATCAATAATTCAAAATCTTCAGTTATGTTGCTGAATGAAGAAGAAAGCAAAAGTTCTATCAGTAAGGTAGATATGTTTAATAATGTGGAAATTTTTACATATTTGGGAATTAAAATTACTCCGAAACTGGAAGACATAGTAACAAAAAATTATAATTCAATTTTTGAGAATACAGTGACGCTGGTTGAACGGGCTTCTTTACCGTTGTCTTTAATAGGAAGAAATAATATTTTAAAAATGAATATTTTACCTAAATTTTTGTACCTATTTCAGAATATTCCGATCACACCTCCTAGTAATCTGTTTTCTAGACTTAAAAAGTTAATTATTAAATTCATATGGAACAATAGAAGATCCAGAATTAGATTATCTCTTTTATATTTGCCATTTGATAGGGGGGGGGGGGGCTTCAATGCCCTAATTTTAAAGTGTATTATACTGCTGCCCAGTTAAGATCTATTATGTTTTTCTTCTCAACATCTAATGAACAACCTGTATGGGTAGAAATGGAAAAAAAACTCTATTCCGAATAAAATACCCTTGGAATCATATTTATATGATTTAGATCGTAAAATTTTACAGAAAATAAAGGGTAATGTTACGAATCCAATGGTTTTAAATATGGTAAGGGTATGGCATGAGACGCAGAGATATTTGAATATCTCCTATACGAGTGAGATATCTCGCTACTGTCCAATATGGGGAAATTGTTTAGTCCCGGAAAAGTAAATGTAGGTTTTAAGACGTGGGCAGAAAAAGGTATTAAAAGTATAAAATATTTATATAAGGAAGACAATCTTATGTCATTTCAAGAATTGAGTAAATCATTTGATTTACCTAAAAGTAATTTTTTTAGGTACTTACAGATAAGAAGTTTCATTTTATCATTTCAAAAAAGTACTGGAAATATACCACCATTATCAGTTTTGGAAAGAGTAGTCACCAAAGATTGTTATGATAAAGGTCGGATTTCACTTCTGTATAATATGTTGGTAGAGGGCTCCCCGGAGTCTTCTAGCTCTCGTTTAGGAGCATGGAGTAAGGATCTTAACGAGGAGATCACACCATATGAATGGAGTGAGATTTGTCCAGATGCTCAAGTACAAACAGTTAATACAAGATTAAAGTTGTTGCAATATAATTGGCTTATGCGTATATACATAACTCCAGTATTATCAAACAAATTTAATGAAAATATACCAGATACATGTCCCAAGTGTAATGTTTGTAAAGGTACCTATTTCCATTGTATATGGGAATGTGAAGAAATATCGAAATTCTGGAAAGAAGTGCATAATATGATTGGTAAAATTATAAATGTGAGTCTTCCTTTTGGACCAAGGATTTTTCTTCTGCATTTGTATCCTAAGCTTAAGTCAAAGGAATGTATCTTTATTTCTATGTGTATCTTACAAGCTAAACGGCTCATTGCATTACAATGGAAGAATCTAGAACCACCCAGCATAAAAAGGTGGCTCAGGTAGATGGTACTGAATATGTCAATGGAGAAAATAACATATATTATTAAAGGAAAGGGTAAGACTTTTGAAGATGTTTGGAATCCCTTTAGATCCTTCATAGAGAAGGAGGATAGTGACATGTTTAAAGAGACAATTGAAGATATGTGAGACTATAGGATGTATTTGTATTAGGAGGCCTTAATAGTTTGTATGTTGTTTTTTAGGGCCCAAGCCCAAAGGGCGAAGGCCCTATTGTTTTCCTTAGGATTATTAGGGCCCAAGCCCAAAGGGCGAAGGCCCTATTGTTTTCCTTAGGATTATTTATTATTAGGGCCCAAGCCCAAAGGGCGAAGGCCCTATTGTTTTCCTTAGGATTATTTATTATTCTTCTTATTATTATTATTATTATTATTATTATTATTATTTTTTTACTACCTTTTGGACACTTTTGGAGGCCTTAACATGCTCAAAAACTCCTGAAACTTTGCACACATGTCAGAACCCGCGGCCATCAGGGCCGGGCTGAAGATGGTACCCGGGCGTGGCAGGGGGGCTCGACAGCGCCCCCTGGAACGGGGTCCGAAAACATGGTCCATAACTCAAACACGCTTGCATGTAATAATATGAAACTCGGTACACATGTAGATCTCCTCGTTTCATATATACTTCACACTCTTACTTTTTACCCCAGCCCAACAGGAAGTGGGCTATTTAGGGTTGTTGGTAAAACACACGCAATGGAATGTGAAATACTCCTCCTAGAGAATTCAAACAAACGGCACGAAACTCGGTCAGCATGAAGTCAAGACATTGAGGATGAAAGTTTGCGAGGGGATTTTTGATATCTCGAACGGTTTGGCCGTGGCGAGGAAACGAAATTATGGCGAGAAACGTGAAACAGGAAGTGTGTCATAACTACTGCATACATTAACTGATCTTGATGAAACTTCAACAGTGTGTTCGTTGTAAGAGCCCGATCACATGGATGTGACTATTGTGAGTCAAAGTTATAGCGCCACCAACTGGCAGCAGGAAGTGTGTCACTTTCTAAATGCTTTGAAATCACCCTCTTATTTTTACCCGATTTGCTTCAAACTTTATGTGTATAATGTAAACACACGGCAGATGTAGACCTGTGAAAGGATTATTGATATCTTAGATACTGTTGCCGTGGCAACACATCAAACTTTAATATTCTTGTTTGATGCTTTTGAGACTCTTAGCATGCTTGAAATTGCATGAAACTCGATAGACACATCACATTTATTAGCCAGTAGACATGTGCAAAGTTTCAGAAACGGGCGTGGTGCAGGGGCTCAGTAGCGCCCCCTTTTGACAAAAGTGGGGGAGTTAGGTCTATACTTTTATCTACAATCTTAAAACTCAGTATGTATATTGTTCATATCGAGCTGGACAACTTTCTAATTTAAAGTCATTAGCTCAGACCAACAGGAAGTCAGATATTTTGGTTTGAATGTGGATGTTTTGGAGAATTTTCTCTTCCTCTCTCTCTGACCCTACGTCTCTCCGTGTGTTTGAGGGGAGGGGGGTTTGTCTGCTGAGTGAGAATGCTTTTATTTTTGTTTTTCAAGGTTTTGGGGCCCTTAACATGCTCGAAAACTCTTGAAACTTTGCACACAGGTCAGAACCCGCGGCCATCAGGGCCGGGCTGAAGATGGTACTCGG
>JAVALU010002386.1:90000-95000 GCA_030770095.1 Gila robusta
CTGCTCGCAGCTATATTTCTTCTTCTTATTATTAGGGCCCAAGCCCAAAGGGCGAAGGCCCTATTGTTTTCCTTAGGATTATTTATTATTCTTCTTCTTATTATTATTAGGGCCCAAGCCCAAAGGGCGAAGGCCCTATTGTTTTCCTTAGGATTATTTATTATTCTTCTTCTTATTAGGGCCCAAGCCTTGAAAAGGCGAAGGCCCTATTGTTTTCCTTAGGATTATTTATTATTATTATTATTCTTATTATTATTTTACTACCTTTTGGGCACTTTTGGGGCCCTTAACGTGCTCGAAAACTCTTGAAACTTTGCACACGGGTCAGAACCCGCGGCCATCAGGGCCGGGTTGAAGATGGTACCCGGGCGTGGCAGGGGGGCTCGACAGCGCCCCCTGGAACGGGATTCGAAAACATGTCCATATATCAAACACGCTTGCATGAATTAATCTGAAAATCGGTACACATATAGATCTCATCGTTTCATATATCCTTCGCACTCTTACTTTTTACGCCAGCCCAACAGGAAGTCGGCTATTATGGGTTGTTTGGAAACTCGTGCTCAGGAATTCGATATACTCCTCCTAGGGAATTCACCCGATCGTCACCAAACTCGGTGTGCATGAAGTCAAGACATTGAGGATGAAAAATTGCCAGGGGATTTTTGATATCTCGAACGGTTTGGCCGTGGCGAGGAAACGAATTTATGGCGAATAATGGAAACAGGAAGTGTGTTATAACTTCTGCATACATTGACTGATCTTGATGAAACTTCAGCAGTGTGTTCGCTGTAAGAGGCCGATCACATGGATGTGACTATTGTGAGTCAAAGTTATAGCGCCACCAACTGGCAGCAGGAAGTGTGTCACTTTCAAAATGCTTTAAAATCACCCTCTTATTTTTACCCGATTTGCTTCAAACTTTATGTGTATAATGTAAACACACGGCAGATTTAGACCTGTGAAAGGATTATTGATATCTTAGATACTGTTGCCGTGGTAACGCATCAAACTTTAAGATTCTTTTTTGATGCTTTTGAGACTCTTAGCATACTTGAAATTGCATGAAACTCGACAGACACATCACATTTATTAGCCAGTAGACATGTGCAAAGTTTCAGAAACGGGCGTGGTGCAGGGGCTCAGTAGCGCCACCTTTTGACAAAAGAGGGGGAGTTAGGTCTATACTTTTATCTACAATCTTAAAACTCAGTATGTATATTGTTCATATCGAGCTGGAAAACTTTCTAATTTAATGTCATTAGCTCAGACCAACAGGAAGTCAGATATTTTGGTTTGAATGTGGATGTTTTGGAGAATTTTCTCTTCCTCTCTCTCTGACCCTACGTCTCTCCGTGTGTTTGAGGGGAGGGGGGTTTGTCTGCTGAGTGAGAATGCTTTTATTTTTGTTTTTCAAGGTTTTGGGGCCCTTAACGTGCTCGAAAACTCTTGAAACTTTGCACACGGGTCAGAACCCGCGGCCATCAGGGCCAGGCTGAAGATGGTACTCGGGCGTGGCAGGGGGGCTCGACATCGCCACCTGGAATGGGATTCGAACACTTGTCCATATATCAAACATGCTTGCATGTAATGATATGAAACTCGGTACACTTATAGATCTCATCGGGCCGAACAACTTTCGTGCTCTAAGTTTTACGACAGCTCAACAGGAAGTCAGCTATTATGGGTTGTTTGGAAAATGCATGCTTTTATTTTTTATATACTTCTCCTAGAGAATTAATCCAAACACCACGAAACTCGGGCAGCATGAAGTCAAGACATTGAGGATGCTAAATTGCGGACGGATTTTTGATATCTCGAACGGTTTGGCCGTGGCGAGGAAATGAATTTATGACTAAAAAAGGACACATAAAGTGTGTTATAACTTAGGTAATTTTACCTACAGTTACAAAACTTGGCGTATATATTGTTCTCATCAAGCCGAACAACTTTCTAATTTACATCCTTTACCTCCGACCAACAGAAAGTCAGATATTGTGGCTTGAATGTGGATTCTGAGAATTTTCTCTCTCCCTCTCTCTCTCTGACAGAGAGAATGCACCCTGCCTCGCGCCCGGGTCTCTCTCTCTCTCTCTCTCACACACACACACACACACACACACACACACAGTTCGATCGCGCCCGCGTCTCTCTCACACACACACACAGTTCGATCGCGCCCGCGCCTCTCTCTCTCACACACGCACACACACACACACACACACAGTTCGATCGCGTCCGCGCCTCTCTCTTTCTATCTCTCTCACACACACACAGTTCGATCGCGCCCGCGCCTCTCTCTCTCTCACACACACACACACACACAGTTCGATCGCGCCCGCGCCTCTCTCTCTCCCACACACGTACACACACACACAGTTCGATCGCGCCCGCGCCTCCCTCTCTCTCTCTCTCTCTCTAATGCTTGTGCTATATTAGATCAATGTTTTCCTTAAACATTTTATCCACACTAACTTTATTCTCATCAGAATTATAATTTATTGTATAAAATAATACTACCATTAAAAAAACACATTTGATTTTCTATTTTAATCAATGTAGAATGTGTAACTTAAAAATAAACAGATTAGTGCTCTGTTTGAGGACAAGAAATTAAAACCAATGCAATATGATGAATGTCCAAAAGATGGCACTCACAGACTGTTTTTAAATGAGGTTGGATAAATATTTTTTGCTTTTAAACTGTGTGGGTGTGTGTGGGTGAGATTTTGGTTGGGGGACAGTTGTAGGTTACAGTTTGAGTTTATAGTTTGACAAAAGCACTTTGTTGTGTTTTATTGTGAGTGTACATAAATATAAGTAAACACTTTGCAGTTTGAATTTATGTCCTCTATGAACAAAATGACGGAGTATGTTTTTATGTGTAACAGTTCAATCGCACCCGCACCTCACCCACACACACACACCACACACACACACACACACACACACACACATATTGGAACGTGAGTGAAGTACAAAGCCTATTATAAAGAATAGTTAAGCATCCAAATACATCGCAAATGTTGAAACAGTTTGATTCTAATGAGAGAGTTACGTGAGCCCAACACCACTTACTTTCACTTTCGCTTTACATTATTTCGGTTACTTCTTGTTTATAGTTTTTTAAAATTCTTGTTCTGTTCTGAATATCATTAAATTTAAAGGATTGCTTGTGTAATATTTTGAGTGTATCATCAAATCAGAATAATTCTCTCGGTTTCCCTAGTTATTTATTTTTATTTTTATTTTTTTATTGTACTAATCAGGTAAGGCAAGTAATATTCTCTGTGTCTTTATATATATATATATATATATATATATAATATATATATATATATCATCTGAATTATTAATAACTTATTTCTGTATAAAATAAATATTCCAGAATAATCCAGACCAACCAGAGTGCACTATTCCTTCAACATCATCAGTGCTGAAGCGGAACTACCAGAGCCGTTCGGCAGATAGCGAGCAGATGCAGCATATGTGTTGTATCGAGGCAGGGTCAGGCCAGGGGAATCCATTTGCAGCTTTTTATTAAGAATGGTCAAGACAGGCAGGGTGAACAATGGCAAACAGGGCAGAACAGAAAAGGCAGAGACAAACCAGGTTGACAGGCAAAGGACAAAGACCTCCAGATAAATACTGGGCTTCTGGATTTACACATTTAAGTGCTGCAAAACATATTGACCTAAAAATTATACTAAATTTAAATTATCTCATATACGTGGCTATTGTGATTCACGATCATAGGCCTTGTCCCAAATGGCACACTTCATATGAATTTTCGGTCTTCTGTACTTATTTCATGTGTCTGTTAAATCCATGAGACCGTAGGCTGTCTCATTTTTCATTTTAGGTTTCAGAAGGTTGCTCACGCATACTTTGTGGTTGATATGTGCCCTCGATGCGCACTTTTGCAGAGCCCACACTGATCCAAGCTCTACAGCACACTTCTTTTCAACAGTCAAAGCGGGGTTACGTTTTTGCACGTCGTGCACAATAACCCTAAAGGCACCGGGGTGCAGGCTTTTATATATATATATATATATATATATATATATATATATATATATATATAAATATAGCTGCGAGCAGCGATGAAGGGCCAAAGCTGGCGGCACCGCCACCCCGGTGCCTTTAGGTAAAGGCACCGGGGTGGCGGTGCCACCGGCTTGGGCCCGCAATCGCTGCTCGCAGCTATATTTATATATATATATTATATTTCTTCTTATTATTATTATTTTATTATTTTTTATTATTTTTTACTACCTTTTGGACACTTTTGGAGGCCTTAACATGCTCAAAAACTCCTGAAACTTTGCACACATGTCAGAACCCGCGGCCATCAGGGCCGGGCTGAAGATGGTACCCGGGCGTGGCAGGGGGGCTCGACAGCGCCCCCTGGAACGGGGTCCGAAAACATGGTCCATAACTCAAACACGCTTGCATGTAATAATATGAAACTCGGTACACATGTAGATCTCCTCGTTTCATATATACTTCACACTCTTACTTTTTACCCCAGCCCAACAGGAAGTGGGCTATTTAGGGTTGTTGGTAAAACACACGCAATGGAATGTGAAATACTCCTCCTAGAGAATTCAAACAAACGGCACGAAACTCGGTCAGCATGAAGTCAAGACATTGAGGATGAAAGTTTGCGAGGGGATTTTTGATATCTCGAACGGTTTGGCCGTGGCGAGGAAACGAAATTATGGCGAGAAACGTGAAACAGGAAGTGTGTCATAACTACTGCATACATTAACTGATCTTGATGAAACTTCAACAGTGTGTTCGTTGTAAGAGCCCGATCACATGGATGTGACTATTGTGAGTCAAAGTTATAGCGCCACCAACTGGCAGCAGGAAGTGTGTCACTTTCTAAATGCTTTGAAATCACCCTCTTATTTTTACCCGATTTGCTTCAAACTTTATGTGTATAATGTAAACACACGGCAGATGTAGACCTGTGAAAGGATTATTGATATCTTAGA
>JAVALU010002386.1:100000-103607 GCA_030770095.1 Gila robusta
CAGTTCGAAAAATCGCGCCCCCGCGCCCTCTCCTCCTCTCTCTCTCTCTCCTCCTCTCCTCTCATCACTCCTCCCTCCCACTCCTCACTCGCTATACTACTCTCGCTCGCCCTCACCCCCTCCCACATCTTCCCCTTCCTCATCCCCCTCACTCTCTCCCCCCCTTCCTCTCGCTCCCTCGCTCACCTCGCGCGCTCTCCCCCCTTCTTCTCTCCTGTCCTCTCCTCATTTCGCTCCTCTCTTCCCATCCCTCCCTCATCCCACCCCACACCCCTCTCATCCGTCTTCTCCGTCCTCCCTCCACGCTCACGCCCCCCCCCCCCTCCCCACTCCTCTCCTCTCGGGCTCTCAACCTCTCACCTCATCTTCGCTCACGCTCCCCCAGCCTCGCAGCCCGCCCTCGCTCTCTCCTCCTTCATTCCCCTACTCCACTCTCCTCCTCTCCGCACTCAACCCTCCTCTCCCCATCCCTTCTCTCACCAATCCCCTCCTACTCCTCTCCCTCCCTCTCTCCCCTCCCTCTCTCTCTCTCCTCCCTCATCCCTCTCTCTCCCTCCTCTCTCTCATTCTCTCCTCACTCTCCTCCACCTCCCATCCCTCCTCTCCCTTCCTCCTCACCCTCCTCTCTCTCCCCTCCACTCTCCCCTCCTCCCCCTCCTCTCCACTCTCTCTCTCTCTCTCTCCCTCCTCTCCTCACTCTCTCCCTCTCTCTCTCTCTCCCATCCCTCCTCTCTCCGCCCTCTCCCCTCCTCCTCTCCTCTCTCCACATCACCACCCACACTCCTAACACATCTCCTCCCCTCATCCAGTGTCACTCGCTCTCTCACCTAACACACATCACCCCCTACCGCTCTCTCCATCTCTCCCTCATCCTCCTCACACCGCCCACTCCTCCCTTCCATACATCGCCCTCGCCCACTGCGCCCCCTCTCTCCATCTAAGACAAGCACTACACCACACTCGATCTCGCTCCCTACTCTCTTCTCTCTCATCTCATCTCACACAATCCACACACTCACCCCAGCTCTCTCACATCCTCTCCACTCCTCCACAACCTTCTCCTCTCCTCTACACATCTCTCTTCTCCTCTCTCTACTCTCTCTACCATCTCTCATCTCTCTCTTCTCTCACCCCTCTCACTCTCTCCTCTCCCTCCTCTCTCACACCTACACACACATCACACACAACCACACACGAACAGTTCGATCGCTCCGCCGCTCTCTCTCCTCTCCACGCACACAACACACATTCGATCGCCCAGCACGCTGCTCCTCTCTCTCACACACACACACCACACGTCACATCACACACACAGCAACCACACCACACAGTTTCGCTCGCGCCCGCGCCTCTTCGTCCCTCCTCCTCCTCTCTCACACAACACACTTTGCAATGATGTTGTCCTCTATGAACAAAATGACGGAGTATGTTTTTGTTTCCACTGTTCGATCGCGCCCACGCCTCACACACACACACACACACACACACACACACACACACACACACACAACATATAAACAGTTGTGTACTTTTTTTTTTTTTAGAATTCTTTGATGAACATAAAGTTAAAAACAACAGCATTTATTTGAAATAGAATCTTTTGTAACATTATAAATGTCTTTACTGTCACTTTTTATCAATTTAATTCCTCCTTGATGAATAAAAGTATTGATCCATTTTATTTATTTCCCCCAAAAAATAAAATAAAAATTCTTACTGACCCCAAAGTTTTGAACGGTAGTGTTTAATGTTACAAAAGATTATTTTTCAGATAAATGCTGTTCTTTTGAACTTTCTATTCATCAAAGTATCCTGAAATAAAAATGTAAATAACTGTTTTCAACATTGATGATAATGAAAAATGTTTCTTGAGCATCAAATCATCATATTATACTGATTTCTGAAGGATCATGTGACACTGAAGACTGGAGTAATGATGCTGAAAATTCAGCTTTGATCACAGGAATAATTTACACTTTACTATATATTTACATAGAAAACAGCTGATTTACATTGAAATATTATTTCACAATATTACTGGGTTTGTTTTGTATTTTTAATCAAATAAATGCAGCCTTGGTGAGCATAAGTGACTTCTTTTAAAAACATTAAAAATATTACCGACCCCAAACTTTTGAACGGCAAAGTATATATTTATAGCTACGAGCAGCGATTACGGGCCCAAGCCGGTAGCACCGCAACCCCGGTTATAGCGCCACCAACTGGCAGCAGGAAGTGTGTCACTTTCAAAATGATTTGAAATCACCCTCTTATTTTTACCTGATTTGCTTCAAACTTCACTACTATAATGTAAACACACGGCAGATGTAGACCTGACCTTTCAGAAGGTTGCTCACACATACTTTGTGATTGATATGTGCCCTCGATGCGCACTTTTGCAGAGCCCACACCAATGCAAGCTCTACAGCACACTTCTTTTCGACAGTCAAAGCAGGGTTACGTTTTTTTGCATGTCGTGCACAATAACCCTAAAGGCACCAGGGTGGCGGTGCCACCGGCTTTATATATATATATATATATATATATATATATATATATATATAAATATAGCTGCGAGCAGCGATGAAGGGCCAAAGGCGGCGGTACCGCCACCCCGGTGCCTTTAGGTAACTAAAGGCACCGGGGTTGCGGTGCCACCGGCTTGGGCCCGTAATCGCTGCTCGCAGCTATATTTATTATTATTATTATTTTATTATTTTTTTACTACCTTTTGGACACTTTTGGAGGCCTTAACATGCTCAAAAACTCCTGAAACTTTGCACACATGTCAGAACCCGCGGCCATCAGGGCCGGGCTGAAGATGGTACCCGGGCGTGGCAGGGGGGCTCGACAGCGCCCCCTGGAACGGGGTCCGAAAACATGGTCCATAACTCAAACACGCTTGCATGTAATAATATGAAACTCGGTACACATGTAGATCTCCTCGTTTCATATATACTTCACACTCTTACTTTTTACCCCAGCCCAACAGGAAGTGGGCTATTTAGGGTTGTTGGTAAAACACACGCAATGGAATGTGAAATACTCCTCCTAGAGAATTCAAACAAACGGCACGAAACTCGGTCAGCATGAAGTCAAGACATTGAGGATGAAAGTTTGCGAGGGGATTTTTGATATCTCGAACGGTTTGGCCGTGGCGAGGAAACGAAATTATGGCGAGAAACGTGAAACAGGAAGTGTGTCATAACTACTGCATACATTAACTGATCTTGATGAAACTTCAACAGTGTGTTCGTTGTAAGAGCCCGATCACATGGATGTGACTATTGTGAGTCAAAGTTATAGCGCCACCAACTGGCAGCAGGAAGTGTGTCACTTTCTAAATGCTTTGAAATCACCCTCTTATTTTTACCCGATTTGCTTCAAACTTTATGTGTATAATGTAAACACACGGCAGATGTAGACCTGTGAAAGGATTATTGATATCTTAGATACTGTTGCCGTGGCAACACATCAAACTTTAATATTCTTGTTTGATGCTTTTGAGACTCTTAGCATGCTTGAAATTGCATGAAACTCGATAGACACATCACATTTATTAGCCAGTAGACATGTGCAAAGTTTCAGAAACGGGCGTGGTGCAGGG
>JAVALU010002387.1:0-150000 GCA_030770095.1 Gila robusta
AAAACTGATCGGGCAGAACGAACCGTAAGTCGTGGAGCTTTGAAACTTGGGGCTGGTAGTACTCACACCGCCTACAACGTCACCAAGGCACGCCCCGATTGGCCCATAGGTGGCGCTACAGCGGCCAAAAGTACGAAATGGCTCATAACTCCTCAACCGTCGGGCCTAGGCTCAAGTGTCTTACATCGTTGGAATCCTTGGCTCGAGCCGGACAAGATGCATGCCTCGGATTGGCTCGTCACCCTGGGTACATTTTCGGGTATTTTGGGTTTTTCCAAAAACCTACTTTTGCGAACTAGTCCTAGGTTTTTGGCCCGCCAGAACCAAACCAGTGCAGCAAGATTCTATGGAGTCTGAATGTCAATAATTATCAAAAAAAAGTGGAAATTTCGGTTCACGGTCCCTAAGGGCCGCCAAAACGTTCCAAGTGGGAGGAGCCCCTTTTACAAATTGGCTATAACTCGTGAACGGAACGAGATATTTTCACCAAACTCAGCGCACCTGTGTAAGAGCCTTTTTGGCTCACTCTCATTTTGACAGACTTTAATTTCACCAGTATTCTGAAGCAAACCAGTTTTTCCATGTTAACTATTATAAGACAATAATTTTTTTGTCAGAGTTTATCACTTCATTTTTATTGACACTTCACATCAATGCAGCAATGTGGTAAATCATGGTAAATCATGATAGAAACATGGTAAATCATAGTAAAAAATACTATTACATGGTGTATCATGGCAAATCATGCTAGCAATGTGATGAATCATGGTAAATCATGCTACAATCCTGGTAAATCATTCTAGAATGTGGTATATCATGGTCAATTATCCTATAACATGGCAAATCATACTAGAATGTGTTCAATTGTGGTAAACCATGCTACAACAGGGTAAATCATGGTGAATCATACTAGAACTTGGTATATCATGGTAAAACTATGGCAAATCATGCTAGAATCATGGTAAATGGTTTTCCATCTATTATGTCAGTGGTTACATGCTTGCTAAATGTCTTTAATGCTTATGTGCTAAAATGGCTTAAATGCTTGAACACCGCTAAATGCTGCTAGCAGCTTTAATTATTATTATTATTATTATTCTCCGCTAAAACGCATCGTGCAGACCAAACCGTAAGTGCTAGAGACTTGAAACTTTGTCAGATGGTAGTACAAAAATCGAGGAGAGGTTATCAAATTATGAGCCCGATTGGCCCATAGGTGGCGCTATAGCAACCAATTGCGCAAAACTGCTCATAACTCCTAGACCGTATGTCGTAGACTCAAGTGTCTTATATCTCTGGAAAGCTGGAAACCTGAAGTAAAAAACGTATATCTCCGATTTCATTTCCGCCATGATAGATTTTCCGCCATTTTGAATTTTGTCGAAAAACTACTTTTGCGAACTAGTCCCTGGTTTTTCGCCCGATCGGAACCAAACCAGTGCCAAAATGTTCTCTGGAGTCTGAGTATCAATAATTATCGAAAAAAAGTTGAAATTTTGATTCACGGTCGCTAGGGGGCGCAAAATGAACGTTGTGGGCGGAGCCTATTTTACTAAAATGGCTATAACTCAAGAAGTAAATGAGATAGCTTCACCAAACTCGGTACACATGTGAATAAGTTCATTCTGAGGTCACTGTAAAAAAATCGCGACGATTGGGCACTAGGTGGCGCTATAACATTAAAAAAACATAAATAGGGCTATGACCACCTGACCGTTGGTCCGATTGACTTGAAAATTGGTATGCAGTGTCTTGGTCCAAGGCCCCATGTATGTATAAAAGGACATTGGCGTATCTCAAAAAACATGGCCGCCATCGGCCAATGAAGTTTGAGCACCTGTGAGACGAGGTTAACGGAGGCCGATCGGAACGAAACTCGATGGGCATGTTCGACTCATGGCCCAAGAGGTCTGTAAGAGTTTTGAAAGAAATCGGCCACTAGTTGGCGCTAACGAGTTTTACGGCTCTGTAATCACGTGGTGTGGCACACATCCCCACAAAATGCATATCATTTGATAGATCTCCTCATGCTGAACAACTTTGCCTCTAGAACCATTGCTGTCAATCAAATCGTTCATTAAATATTCACAAATATGTTTAAAACCTACTTTTGCGAACTAGTCCTAGGATTTTCGCCCGATCGGAACCAGACCAGTCTAGGACAATTCTCTGGACTCTCTAGATCAATAATTATCAAAAAAAAGTTGAAATTTGGCATTTGGTTGGCTATAACAGGGTCATTTATAAAATGGGCGTGGCAAAATATAGTCAAAAGCCTATAAATCCTATACGAAAACTCAGAACTTCACAAAAATTGGTGAGCATATGTGACATAACATCCTTAAAAAGCATGCCAAATTTTATGGAGATCGGACCATAGGTGGCGCTATAACTGTTAAAAAGCTTTGAAACAATGTATTTCCTATGGTAAATTGCCTGTATTTGCTGTAAATGGTGTTTTGCATTTATTATCATGTAATGTTCATATCATAATGTTCAAAACCAGTGCAGTACAATTCTCTGGACTCTCTAGATCAATAATTATCAGAAAAAGTTGAACAACTTCATTTGGATGGCTATAATAGGGTCACTTCACAATGTAGCCATGACCTAGTGTTCCCAAAAGCTTATATCTCTTCAATGAATGCTCAGATCTTCTTAAAAACAAGTCAGAACATGTGCCATATGACTCCAAACAATCATGAAAAATTTCAGACAGATCGGACAAAATTTGCCTCTATAACAGTTAAAAATGGGAAAATTAAATGAATATAATGGCATATTAAGCCAATAAGTAGTATTTTACTGCCCCCTGCTGTTTAAAATATGAATTATACTTGAGTAGTGTGACAAAATTACTATTTAGACTTTATAAAATTACTATTTTAACATTTACAATCACATTAAGTCAAATTTCATCTATTGAAGTATCACTATTGACAATTCTGTCACATTGACAAATGTGAATCCTGAATGAGACATAGTTCAAATCTCTGTATCTACAACAGAATGTGTGTGTAGTCCTATGTTTCTGAATAAATTCTGAATAATCTGATTAATAGTTTGCAAAGACATGTATGAAATAACATTCAAATATATTTTCATAATGATTTTGTGTGTGTGTGTGTGTGTGTGTGTGTGTGTGTGTAAGCTTGCATAAAGGAGTTAAAATGGAAAAAACTGTCAAAATGAAAGTGGCCAGCAGAGGGCAGTAGAAGACCACTTATTGGCTCATTCTACTTATTAATGAAGTCTTTTAACAGGTGCATTCATATTTAGACACTATAAAATCACTTGTATAACAATTACTATTATAACACAATCATATTTTGTCAGAGTTTATCACTTCATTTGTACTGACACTTCACATCAATGCTAGCAATGTGGTAAATCATGATAAACTATGGTAAATCATGCTAGAATCACGGTACTCTATGGCAGTGTTGGGAACCCTAATCAAACACACCTGATTCAACTCATCAGCTCATAATCACATAGGTTAATGAGCTGATGAGTTGAATCAGGTGTGATTGATTAGAGAGACAGAGAAAACGGGTCCTTCAGGACAGGTTTGGGAACCACTGCTCTATGGTAAATCATCCTAGAACGTAGTAAATCATACTAGAACTTGGTAAATCATGGTAAATCATGCTAGATTCATGGTAAATCATACTGGAACATGGTAAATCATGAAAAATCACACTAAAATGTGGTATATCATGGTAAATCATGCTAAAACATGGTCTATTCCATCTATGATATCAGTGGTTAAATGCTTGCTACATAAAACGTAATGTCTTTTGATGCTTGTGTGGTTAAAAATCTTAAATGCCTTAACTGCTTGAACACCGCTAAATGCTGCTTGCAGCTTTAATTATTATTATTATTATTATTCTCCTGTAAAACGCATCGTGCAGCCCAAACCGTAAGTGCTGGAGAGTTGAAACTTTGTCAGATGGTAGTACAAAAATCGAGGAGAGGTTATCAAATTATGAGCCCGATTGGCCCATAGGTGGCGCTATAGCGATCAATTGCGCGAAACTGCTCATAACTCCTAAACGGTATGTCGTAGACTCAAGTGTCTTATATCATTGGAAAGCTGGAAACCTGACGTAAAAAACGTATATCTCCGATTTTATTTCCGCCATGATGGATTTTCCGCCATTTTGAATTTTGTCGAAAAACTACTTTTGCGAACTAGTCCCTGGTTTTTTGCCCGATCGGAACCAAACCAGTGCAGAAATGTTCTTTGGAGTCTGAATATCAATAATTATCAAAAAAAAGTTGAAATTTTGATTCACGTTCGCTAGGGGGCGCAAAATGAACGTTGTGGGCGGAGCCTATTTTACTAAAATGGCTATAACTCGAGAAGGAAATGAGATAGCTTCACCAAACTCGGTACACATGTGAATGGGTTCATTCTGAGGTCACAGTAAAAAAAATCTCGACGATCTAACACTAGGTGGCGCTATAATGTGAAAAAAACATAAAAAGGGCTCTGACCACCTGACCGTTAGTCCGATTGACTTAAAAATTGGTATGCAGTGTCTTGGTCCAAGGCCCCATGTATGTATATAAGGACATTGGCGTTTCTCAAAAAACATGGCCGCCATCGACCAATGAAGTTTGAGCACCTGTGAGACGAGGTTAACGGAGGCCGATCGGAACGAAACTCGCTGGGCATGTTCGAATCATGGCCTTAGAGGTCTGTAAGAATTTTGAAAGAAATCGGCCACTAGTTGGCGCTAACGAGTTTTACGGCTCTGTAATCACGTGGTGTGGCACACATCCCCACAATATGCATATCATTTGATAGATCTCCTCATGCTGAACAACTTTGCCTCTTGAACCATTGCTGTCAATCAAATCGTTCATTAAATATTCACGAATATGTTAAAAACCTACTTTTGCGAACTAGTCCAAGGTTTTTCGCCCGATCGGAACCAGACCAGTCTAGGACAATTCTCTGGACTCTCTAGATCAATAATTATCAAAAAAAAGTTGAACTTTTGCATTCGGGTGTCTGTAACAGGGTCATTTATAAAATGGGCGTGTCAAAATACACTCAAAAGCCTATAAATCATAAATAAAAAATCAGAACTTCACAAAAATTCATGAGCATATGTGTCATAACAATGTGAAGAAGCATGCAAAGTTTCATGGAGATCGGACCATAGGTGGCGCTATAACTGTTAAAAAGCTTTAAAACCATATATTTCCTATGGTAAATTGCCTGTATTGGCTGTAAATGGTATTTTCCATCTATCAAATAATTTTCAAATCATAATGTTTAAAACCAGTGCAGTACAATTCTCTGGACTCTCTAGATCAATAATTATCAAAAAAGGTATAACTTCTTCATTTGGATGGCTATAATAGGGTGTATAACAGCCAATAAGTGGTATTTTACTGCCCCCTGCTGTCATTTCATCATACTACTCCCTAATATTGTTATATATAATTCATATTTAGACTTTATACAATCATTATTTTAACATTTACAATCACATTTTGTTCAAATTCATTGTATTATTCACAATTGTGTCACAGGAAGGCTGAAAACGAAAGTATAACGTTAGGCCACGCCCTCCCAGTACAAATTCACTCATAACTCGAAAACGGAAACTCCCTGCACGCTCAAATTTGGATGGTAAGGTCCTCTATTGGGCCTTGATCGAAATCTATCGTCGCGGGCCTCGGGAGCGCCCCCCCGCGGATCGCTAATCCGAGAGACCCCCGACTTTGAACAGCTGTAACTCCCGACCCAGACCACCTAGATTCTTGTGGGATAGCTCGTTGGAAAGAGCCCGTCCTCGTCTAGCTCCGATTCGAGTTTGGTGCGATTTGGCCTGGGCATTCCCGAGATATAAGCCCCAAAAGATATGCCTTTCAACTGGCATAACTTACGGCCCCGATCGGCCACCAACACCGGGATGGTCTCGTTCAACAGAGCTCCTCGGACACTATCTAAGTTCTGAGTTTCAGATTTTTTCACTTTCTCGTTCCCGAGATATAAGTGAAAAACCAAATTTCCATTCATTCATTTCAACTCTATATAGGCTGTAATACCACTGTTGTCCACTAGAGGGAGCAGCAGTATTAGACATGTTTAATCTTTTTATCAGCTTTCAGCATTGGCTTACAAACAAATGCTTAAAGCTATTTTTTAAAATTAGTTTTATATTATTACATCACAAAGAAATATGTGAAATGCTTATAGACCATTAAAAGAGATTTTCACAATGACATATCCCAAATGTGTGTGTGTGTGTGTGTGTGTGTGTGTGTGTGTAAGCATGCATTATGGAGTTAACATGAAAAAACTACTTTGCTTTAGTGTAGAATACTAATGAAACCAAGTAGTTTAAAATGAAAGTGAGCCAATAAGTGGTCTTCTACTGCCCTCTGCTGGCCATTTTACTTCTTAAAGCTATTTTTTTATTATTATGATGGACTGGTAATATAGTTTAATATTATTAAACTATATTACCTAAATATTCAACTAAACTAAATTAGATTTTATCAACTATATTAAACTAAATTAGATTTTCACAATAACATCCCAAAAGTGTGTTTGTGTGTGTGTGTGTGCAAATGTCTACATATGAGTGCAAAAGCATCTCTGAAAACACTTTATTAATAAGCAGAATGACCAGCAGAGGGCAGTAGAAGACCACTTTTTGGCTCACTCTCATTTTGACAGACTTTAATTTCACCAGTATTCTGAAGCAAACCAGTTTTTCCATGTTAACTATTATAAGACAATAATTTTTTTGTCAGAGTTTATCACTTCATTTTTATTGACACTTCACATCAATGCAGCAATGTGGTAAATCATGGTAAATCATGATAGAAACATGGTAAATCATAGTAAAAAATACTATTACATGGTGTATCATGGCAAATCATGCTAGCAATGTGATGAATCATGGTAAATCATGCTACAATCCTGGTAAATCATTCTAGAATGTGGTATATCATGGTCAATTATCCTATAACATGGCAAATCATACTAGAATGTGTTCAATTGTGGTAAACCATGCTACAACAGGGTAAATCATGGTGAATCATACTAGAACTTGGTATATCATGGTAAACTATGGTAAATCATGCTAGATTCATGGTAAATCATACTAGAACATGGTAAATCATGGTAAAACTATGGCAAATCATGCTAGAATCATGGTAAATGGTTTTCCATCTATTATGTCAGTGGTTACATGCTTGCTAAATGTCTTTAATGCTTATGTGCTAAAATGGCTTAAATGCTTGAACACCGCTAAATGCTGCTAGCAGCTTTAATTAGGTGTTCAAGCACGAAGTGCTGAAAACCTATTGTAATTGTACTGATTTTTATTATTATTTTTCTGCCGTAAAACGCATCGTGCAGCCCAAACCGTAAGTGCTGGAGCCTTGAAACTTTGCCAGATGGTAGTACAAAAATCGAGGAGAGGTTATCAAAGTATGAGCCCGATTGGCCCATAGGTGGCGCTATAGCAAGCAAAAGTAGAAAATCGTAAATAACTCCTAGACCATTTATCCTAGAATCAAGTGTCTTATATCCCTGTAATCCTTGGCTCAAGACGGACAAAACGTATATCTCCGATTTTATTTGCGCCTGGAAAAATTTTCCGCCATCTTGGATTTTGTCCAAAACCTACTTTTGCGAACTAGTCCCTGGTTTTTCACCCGATTGGAACCAAACCAGTGCAGAAATGTTCTCTGGAGTCTGAATATGAATAATTATCAAAAAAAAGTTGAAATTTCGATTTCCGGTCGCTAGGGGGCGCAAAATGATCGTTGTGGGAGGAGCCTATTTTACTAAAATGGCTATAGCTCAAGAAGTAAATGAGATAGCTTAACCAAACTCGGTACACATGTGTATGAGGACAGTCTGGGGTCACAGTAAAAAAATCGCGTCGATCTAACACTAGGTGGCGCTATAACATTAAAAAAACATAAATAGGGCTATGACCACCTGACCGTTAGTCCGATTGACTTGAAAATTGGTATGCAGTGTCTTGGTCCAAGGCCCCATGTATGTATATAAGGACATTGGCGTATCTCAAAAAACATGGCCGCCATCGGCCAATGAAGTTTGAGCACCAATGAGACGAGGTTAACGGAGGCCAATCGGAACGAAACTCGATGGGCATGTTCGACTCATGGCCCAAGAGGTCTGTAAGAGTTTTGAAAGAAATCGGCCACTAGTTGGCGCTAACGAGTTTTACGGCTCTGTAATCACGTGGTCTTGCACACATCCCCACAAAATGTATATCATTTGATAGATCTCCTCATGCTGAACAACTTTGCCTCTAGAACCATTGCTGTCAATTAAATCGTTCATTAAATATTCACAAATATGTTTAAAACCTACTTTTGCGAACTAGTCCTAGGTTTTTCGCCCGATCGGAACCAGACAAGTCTAGGACAATTCTCTGGACTCTCTAAATCAATAATTATCAAAAAAAGTTGAAATTTGGCATTTGGTTGGCTATAACAGGGTCATTTATAAAATGGGCGTGGCAAAATATAGTCAAAAGCCTATAAATCCTATACGAAAACTCAGAACTTCACAAAAATTGGTGAGCATATGTGACATAACATCCTTAAAAAGCACGCCAAATTTTATGGAGATCGGACCATAGGTGGCGCTATAACTGTTAAAAAGCTTTGAAACAATGTATTTCCTATGGTAAATTGCCTGTATTTGCTGTAAATGGTGTTTTGCATTTATTATCATGTAATGTTCATATCATAATGTTCAAAACCAGTGCAGTACAATTCTCTGGACTCTCTAGATCAATAATTATCAGAAAAAGTTGAACAACTTCATTTGGATGGCTATAATAGGGTCACTTCACAATGTAGCCATGACCTAGTGTCCCCAAAAGCTTATATCTCTTCAATGAATGCTCAGATCTTCTTAAAAACAAGTCAGAACATGTGCCATATGACTCCAAACAATCATGAAAAATTTCAGACAGATCGGACAAAATTTGCCTCTATAACAGTTAAAAATGAGAAAATTAAATGAATATAATGGCATATTAAGCCAATAAGTAGTATTTTACTGCCCCCTGCTGTTTAAAATATGAATTATACTTGAGTAGTGTGACAAAATTACTATTTAGACTTTATAAAATTACTATTTTAACATTTACAATCACATTAAGTCAAATTTCATCTATTGAAGTATAACTATTGACAATTCTGTCACATTGACAAATGTGAATCCTGAATGAGACATAGTTCAAATGTCTGTATCTACAACAGAATGTGTGTGTAGTCCTATGTTTCTGAATAAATTCTGAATAATCTGATTAATAGTTTGCAAAGACATGTATGAAATACCATTCAAATATATTTTCATAATGATTGTGTGTGTGTGAGTGTGTGTGTGTGTAAGCTTGCATAAAGGAGTTAAAATGGAAAAACTGGTTTGCTTTAGTGCAGAATACTGGTGAAAATCAAGCCTGTCAAAATGAAAGTGGCCAGCAGAGGGCAGTAGAAGACCACTTATTGGCTCATTCTACTTATTAATGAAGTCTTTTAACAGGTGCATTCATATTTAGACACTATAAAATCACTTGTATAACAATTACTATTATAACAGAATCATATTTTGTCAGAGTTTATCCCTTTATTTGTACTGACACTTCACATCAATGCTAGCAATGTGGTAAATCATGATAAACTATGCTAAATCATGCTAGAATCACGGTACTCTATGGCAGTTTTGGGAACCCTAATCAAACACATCTGATTCAACTCATCAGCTCATAATCACATAGGTTAATGAGCTGATGAGTTTAATCAGGTGTGATTGATTAGAGAGACAGAGAAAACAGGTCCTTCAGGACAGGTTTGGGAACCACTGCTCTATGGTAAATCATCCTAGAACGTAGTAAATCATACTAGAACGTTTCTAAATCATGGTGAATCATTAGAACTTGGTATATCATGGTAAACTATGGTAAATCATGCTAGATTCATGGTAAATCATACTGGAACATGGTAAATCATGAAAAATCACTCTAAAATGTGGTATATCATGGTAAATCATGCTAAAACAAGGTCTATTTCATCTATGATATCAGTGGTTAAATGCTTGCTACATAAAACTTAATGTCTTTTGATGCTTTTGAGCTTAACTGCCTTAACTGCCTTAACTGCTTGAACACCGATAAATGCTGCTTGCAGCTTTAATTATTTATTATTTATTCTCCGCTAAAACGCATCGTGCAGACCAAACCGTAAGTGCTAGAGACTTGAAACTTTGTCAGATGGTAGTACAAAAATCGAGGAGAGGTTATCAAATTATGAGCCCGATTGGCCCATAGGTGGCGCTATAGCAACCAATTGCGCAAAACTGCTCATAACTCCTAGACCGTATGTCGTAGACTCAAGTGTCTTATATCTCTGGAAAGCTGGAAACCTGAAGTAAAAAACGTATATCTCCGATTTCATTTCCGCCATGATAGATTTTCCGCCATTTTGAATTTTGTCGAAAAACTACTTTTGCGAACTAGTCCCTGGTTTTTCGCCCGATCGGAACCAAACCAGTGCCAAAATGTTCTCTGGAGTCTGAATATCAATAATTATCGAAAAAAAGTTGAAATTTTGATTCACGGTCGCTAGGGGGCGCAAAATGAACGTTGTGGGCGGAGCCTATTTTACTAAAATGGCTATAACTCAAGAAGTAAATGAGATAGCTTCACCAAACTCGGTACACATGTGAATAAGTTCATTCTGAGGTCACAGTAAAAAAATCGCGACGATTGGGCACTAGGTGGCGCTATAACATTAAAAAAACATAAATAGGGCTATGACCACCTGACCGTTGGTCCGATTGACTTGAAAATTGGTATGCAGTGTCTTGGTCCAAGGCCCCATGTATGTATAAAAGGACATTGGCGTATCTCAAAAAACATGGCCGCCATCGGCCAATGAAGTTTGAGCACCTGTGAGACGAGGTTAACGGAGGCCGATCGGAACGAAACTCGATGGGCATGTTCGACTCATGGCCCAAGAGGTCTGTAAGAGTTTTGAAAGAAATCGGCCACTAGTTGGCGCTAACGAGTTTTACGGCTCTGTAATCACGTGGTGTGGCACACATCCCCACAAAATGCATATCATTTGATAGATCTCCTCATGCTGAACAACTTTGCCTCTAGAACCATTGCTGTCAATCAAATCGTTCATTAAATATTCACAAATATGTTTAAAACCTACTTTTGCGAACTAGTCCTAGGATTTTCGCCCGATCGGAACCAGACCAGTCTAGGACAATTCTCTGGACTCTCTAGATCAATAATTATCAAAAAAAAGTTGAAATTTGGCATTTGGTTGGCTATAACAGGGTCATTTATAAAATGGGCGTGGCAAAATATAGTCAAAAGCCTATAAATCCTATACGAAAACTCAGAACTTCACAAAAATTGGTGAGCATATGTGACATAACATCCTTAAAAAGCATGCCAAATTTTATGGAGATCGGACCATAGGTGGCGCTATAACTGTTAAAAAGCTTTGAAACAATGTATTTCCTATGGTAAATTGCCTGTATTTGCTGTAAATGGTGTTTTGCATTTATTATCATGTAATGTTCATATCATAATGTTCAAAACCAGTGCAGTACAATTCTCTGGACTCTCTAGATCAATAATTATCAGAAAAAGTTGAACAACTTCATTTGGATGGCTATAATAGGGTCACTTCACAATGTAGCCATGACCTAGTGTCCCCAAAAGCTTATATCTCTTCAATGAATGCTCAGATCTTCTTAAAAACAAGTCAGAACATGTGCCATATGACTCCAAACAATCATGAAAAATTTCAGACAGATCGGACAAAATTTGCCTCTATAACAGTTAAAAATGGGAAAATTAAATGAATATAATGGCATATTAAGCCAATAAGTAGTATTTTACTGCCCCCTGCTGTTTAAAATATGAATTATACTTGAGTAGTGTGACAAAATTACTATTTAGACTTTATAAAATTACTATTTTAACATTTACAATCACATTAAGTCAAATTTCATCTATTGAAGTATCACTATTGACAATTCTGTCACATTGACAAATGTGAATCCTGAATGAGACATAGTTCAAATCTCTGTATCTACAACAGAATGTGTGTGTAGTCCTATGTTTCTGAATAAGTTCTGAATAATCTGATTAATAGTTTGCAAAGACATGTATGAAATAACATTCAAATATATTTTCATAATGATTTTGTGTGTGTGTGTGTGTGTGTGTGTGTGTGTAAGCTTGCATAAAGGAGTTAAAATGGAAAAACTGTCAAAATGAAAGTGGCCAGCAGAGGGCAGTAGAAGACCACTTATTGGCTCATTCTACTTATTAATGAAGTCTTTTAACAGGTGCATTCATATTTAGACACTATAAAATCACTTGTATAACAATTACTATTATAACACAATCATATTTTGTCAGAGTTTATCACTTCATTTGTACTGACACTTCACATCAATGCTAGCAATGTGGTAAATCATGATAAACTATGGTAAATCATGCTAGAATCACGGTACTCTATGGCAGTGTTGGGAACCCTAATCAAACACACCTGATTCAACTCATCAGCTCATAATCACATAGGTTAATGAGCTGATGAGTTGAATCAGGTGTGATTGATTAGAGAGACAGAGAAAACGGGTCCTTCAGGACAGGTTTGGGAACCACTGCTCTATGGTAAATCATCCTAGAACGTAGTAAATCATACTAGAACTTGGTAAATCATGGTAAATCATGCTAGATTCATGGTAAATCATACTGGAACATGGTAAATCATGAAAAATCACACTAAAATGTGGTATATCATGGTAAATCATGCTAAAACATGGTCTATTCCATCTATGATATCAGTGGTTAAATGCTTGCTACATAAAACGTAATGTCTTTTGATGCTTGTGTGGTTAAAAATCTTAAATGCCTTAACTGCTTGAACACCGCTAAATGCTGCTTGCAGCTTTAATTATTATTATTATTCTTCTGCCGTAAAACGCATCGTGCAGACCAAACCGTAAATGCTAGAGACTTGAAACTTTGTCAGATGGTAGTACAAAAATCGAGGAGAGGTTATCAAATTATGAGCCCAATTGGCCCATAGGTGGCGCTATAGCAACCAATTGCGCGTAACTGGTCATAACTCCTAGACCGTAAGTCGTAGACTCAAGTGTCTTACATCACTGGAAAGCTGGTCACCTGACGAAAAAAACGTATATCTCCGATTTCATTTCCGTCATGATAGATTTTCCGCCATTTTGAATTTTGTCAAAAAACGACTTTTGCGAACTAGTCCCTGATTTTTCGCCCGATCGGAACCAAACCAGTGCACAAATGTTCTCTGGAGTCTGAATATAAATAATTATCGAAAAAAAGTTGAAATTTCGATTTCCGGTCGCTAGGGGGCGCAAAAGAACGTTGTGGGAGGAGCCTATTTTACTAAAATGGCTATAACTCCAGAAGTAAATTAGATAGCTTCACCAAACTTGGTACACATGTGCATGACTTCAATCTGAGGTCACAGTAAAAAAATCGCGACGATCGAACACTAGGTGGCGCTATAAAATGAAAAAAACATATAAAGGGTTGCCACCTGACCGTTAGTCCGATTGACTTGAAAATTGGTATGCAGTGTCTTGGTCCAAGGCCCCATGTATGTCTATGAGGACATTGGCGTATCTCAAAAAACATGGCCGCCATCGACCAATGAAGTTTGAGCCCCTATGAGATGAGGTTAACGGAGGCCAATCGGAACGAAACTCAATGGGCATGTTCGACTCATGGCCCAAGAGGTCTGTAAGAGTTTTGAAAGAAATCGGCCACTAGTTGGCGCTAACGAGTTTTACGGCTCTGTAATTACGTGGTGTTGCACACATCCCCCAAAATGCATATCATTTGATAGATCTCCTCATGGTGAACAACTTTGCCTCTAGAACCATTGCTGTCAATCAAATCGTTCATTAAATATTCACGAATATGTTAAAAACCTACTTTTGCGAACTAGTCCCTGGTTTTTCGCCCGATCAAAACCAGACCAGTCTAGGACAATTCTCTGGACTCTCTAGATCAATAATTATCAAAAAAAGTTGAACTTTGCCCTTTGGTTCACTGTAACAGGGTCATTTAGAAAAGGGGCGTGTCCAAACACACTCAAAAGCCTATAAATCATAAATAAAAACTCAGAACGTGACAAAAATTGATGAGCATATGTGTCATACCATGGTGAAGAAGCATGCAAAGTTTCATGGAGATCGGACAATAGGTGGTGCTATAACTGTTGAAAAGCTTTAAAACCATGCATTTCCTATGGTAAATTGCCTGTATTGGCTGTAAATGGTCTTTTCCATCTATGATCGTATAATTTTCATATCTTAATGTTTAAAACCAGTGCAGTACAATTATCTGGACTCTCTAGATCAATAATTATCAGAAAAGGTATAATTACTTCATTTGGATGGCTATAATAGAGTGTAAATCGGATGGCTATAACAGCTATAACAGCTTGGATGGCTATAACAGCCAATAAGTGGTATTTTACTGCCCCCTGCTGTCATTTCATCATACTACTCTCTAATATTTTTATATATAATTGATATTTAGACTTTATTAAATCATTATTTTAACATTTACAATCACATTTTGTCAAAATTCATCTATTGCTCTGTACTCTCTAGAACAATAATTATAGGAAAATGTTTAACTTCATTTGGATGACTATAATAGGGTCACTTCAATATGTAGCCTTGAGCGAAAGCCAATATCTTTTCAATAAATGCTCATAGCTTCTTAAAAAAAGGTCAAGAACAGCTATAACAGCTTGAAAAAGGCTAACAGCCAATAAGTGGTATTTTACTGCCCCCTGCTGTTTAAAAAAAGTCATTTTGTCACACTACTCAACTATAATTAATATTTAGACTTTATAAATTCACTTTTTTAACATTTACAATAACATTTAGTCAAAAATCGTCTATTGAAGTGACAATTGAGTCACATTGGCTCCTGAAGTTCCAAATGTCTCTATCTACATCAGAATGAGCGTGTGTAGATTAAATTATATGAAAAACATGGCCTATTGTATAAGTAGGCTGTAATAGCACTGTTGTCCACTAGATGAAGCAGCAGCATTAGATATTTTTAATCTTTTTTATCAGCTTTCAGCATTGGCTAACAAACAAATGCTTAAAGCTTTTTCTTTAATTAGTTTTATATTATTACATTGCAAAGAAATATGTGAAATGCTCATATACCATTAAAACAGATTTTCACAATAACATATCCCAAAAATGTGTGTGTGTGTGTGTGTGTGTGTGTATGTGTGTGTAAGCATGCATTATGGAGTTAACATGAAAAAAATGGTTTGCTTCAGTGGAGAATACTGGAGAAACAAAGTAGTTGAAAATGAAAGTGAGACAATAAGTGGTCTTCTGCTGCCCTCTGCTGGCCACTCTTCTTATTAATAGTCTTTTTTTGTATATAGACACTATAAAATCACTTATATAACAATTACTATTATAACACATTCACATTTTGTCAACATTTATCTATTGGAGTATTACTATTGTCAATTGTGAAAACGAAAGTAAAACCTTGGCCGTCATTTAGGCCACGGTCCCCCCCCCCCAAATTCACTCATAACTCGAAACCAGAAAGTCGCAGCGTGCTCAAATTTTGATGGCATGGTCCTCTCCGGGCTCTTGATCAAAATCTATCGTTGCAGGGCTCGGGAGCTTTTGTATTTAGATTGCTCCATTCATACATTCATTCATTTTTTTTCATAAACCATGTATTCAATTGTGCTTCAGAATAATTAATTAATGTGAACCCTGAAAATGGTGTTACAAAGATGAGTGAGAGTTGCTCTAAGGATTTAATACCTATTATTTATTTATAGATCTGGTATTGCCCATAATTAGTAACATCTTTATTGTCTTGCACAAAGTAGAAACTTCACAAAGCTTTGTACATGTGGGGAACAAGTAACTTTTAAGAAACATGCAAGATTTCTTGGACGTCTGATGCTCAGAGGGCTCACGGAAAATTCTAAACTATCAATAATTTAAACTGTATGATGGAGGTTATCCACTGTTGTCCACTAAAGAGAGCGGCAGGATTACACAATTTTTTAAATGTTTTTATAAGTTTTCAGCATGGGCTAAAAAAATAAATGATTAAATCTGTTTTGTATTGTCATGATGCACTATAATATATGTTTATATTATTGGATCACAAAGAAAAATATAAAATGCTTAATTACCATTAAACATTATTTTCACAATAACATATATTTCAAAAACATTGTGTGTGTGTGTGTGTACACATGTGTAAAATTGTGTGTATCAAATATTATTGTTTAAGCTTCTCTTTTCTATGTGTTTTAGCGTATCCTTTTTCATGCACATTTAATTGTGTCAGCCATACATTTCAGTACATTACAAGAAGCATAAATGGCAAATGTTTACCACTCCTCAAGGACTTGTCATATTTCATTAAAATAAGTAAGTACAATAATCATGACTCTAAACAAGCATGCAAAATTTCATGGACATTGGGCAATAGATGCCTCTATAAAAGTTAAAAAAGTCAAGAATGATAATGTTCCTATTGTTTTTATGGAAAATTCATTGAAATTCCCACAAGATGGCAGTAGAGGATCACTTATTTTTTAATTGCGCTCACTAATATTGTAACTAATTCTTTCATGTCAAATCATATTTAAACTTTATAAAATCATTAAATAACATCACAAATAAAATTTTTTAAGGTTTACCACTTTACTGTTCATTTGAGACATGTTTTTTCAATAATATTACATGATTACATGATACACTACAGTGAAAATTGAAGATTATGTTTTAAACAAGAAACCTGTAATAAGCATTTTTTACCTATCATTTATTTCAAATATCTATATCTACAACATAATGTGTATAAGCATGTTTATTAGAGTTAATATGGAAAATGTGCCATAAAAACAAGTACATGCCACAAACAAAACCGGAAATTAAAAAAAAAAAATTAAAGACAGAATAATAAAATGCATATCAAAATATGAAATAGTAAGAGAAAATTAATTAATTCAATTAAAAAAATTGCATATTAAAGTAAATGTTAAGTTTTTTTGAATAATCACATATTAAATGAAAATACATAATTGTGAAGTATTAAGATTTGAAATGAAAGAATCTAGAAATAAAATGTAAAATAGTATAAAAATTTAAAAAATGGTAACTAAAAAAGTAAAAATTAAAGAATAATATATTTTTAAACAAACGTAAGAAAATATTTGAAAAATATTCAATAGTTGTAAATAAATATTCATTCGTTCACACAATTTTTATTGTTTGCACATATGAAAATGGCAAAGTCTTTGTGTTACTACATGTTCAAAACTATATTGCATATAGTAGATTTTGAAGTATGAAATCAAATGTGAAATTACAAAATATAAAAATGAATAAAAACTCAATATGTGAACAATAAAAAATGAATTATTCATTCATTCATTTATTCATTCCTTTTAAATGCATTGAAGAAAAATTAAATTTTAAAAGCAAGAATAACATATTCAATAAAGTATAGTTAAGTAGTACATTAAAGCGAAACAGAGCGATACAGAGTAAAAGGGAATTCCACATTCTTCAAGAGAATCTTGAACACTCATGTCTGAACAGTTAATCAAGGTGTTCAGGCAAATAGGCATGCTACAGCAGAGTTGGAAGTAAGGTAGTGTGGTAGGGTAGCCAAAGTGTAGGCTTACATTAAAACAAAAACAAAACAAAAATAAATAAAATAACAATTAATAAATAAAAACATAACAACAAACAAGAACTTGGGCATGGTGACAGGGAAAGTGAAACTGAATATGATAATGAAAGTAAATAGAATACTATTGTGACATAACCTCAAATCACACAGCACCAAAAATATTGTGCTCGTGCTGCAACATTTTCAACAGAGGAAACAGACGTTGACAATGAGGAGACAAAGAGCAATGAGACCCAGGATCTAGCTAAATGAAACATCACAGTGGAGATGATGGAGGAAGAAGCCAGGCAGGATGTGATGGAGGAGAAGGCAAAGGATGACTTAGAGGAGATGGAGCACGACAGGACTGATGGAGGTAAGAGGCAGGGTGGAACCAGCAGCCAGACTGACATAGGTGTAGTTGTGAACAGAGTAGATCCAGGCTGAGATGATGACGAAGACTTAGAGCTGACTGTAATCAGCTGTAGCAAAACACACTTGGAGCTGGGCAGGACCATCGGTGATGAAGATTATTTGGGACTGGACTGAAGCAGTAGCAACGAAGACATCTAATGACTGGGCTGAACCAGCAGAGATGAAGATATGCTGTAACTTGGAGATTGGAATTTTGAATCCGTGGAAACTGAAGATCTTTTAACGTGGCATAATCCAGTTCATCTCATGACAATAATTCAGTGGGCGCTCAGCTCATAGCCAATCCTCAATGATGATAGTGTGGGCGGGGCTTCAGTCCATGCAGGACAACACCACTAAAATACAATATTGGCCTCTGTCAAACACACCAACTCTGTCAGATACAACTGAGATAAGCATTTCAGAATGGTCAGCATTTCAGAATGTCCAATACATGTTAATGTAAAATGACTAGATTATGTTGATTTCTTGTTGAGAGACAAGAACAGAAAGCTAAAGCTTCAATGAGCTCAAACAAATATGAACAGGGAAGAATTTACCTTGTACTGTGATGAATCTGAATTGCTGCTGAACTGAGCCTTACAGATGTAGGGTCCATATTTGATACAGAGAGCAGGAATCCATGACTTCCCTTGAGTCAACAGTGTACAATGGTGATGGTGATGTGATGATCTGGACATTGTTTTCTGCTGTCAAACTGTTTCCTTGATTTGCATAAAAGACAATCTTCAGCTGGTTCTAGTTCAATATTGTCCTAATAATGAAGAAAATGTGTTCATTAAAGCAGCATAAGACACTTGATGTACCTATAGATAATGAGGATATGATTAGGATATATATATATTTTTTTCACACTCTACAAATTACACAATTGAATGATGTATTTATAAAAAATGTTGTGGTTAAAGCACCATTTATTTAATACAATATAATTATAACACAAATTTATAAACAGAGGCATATTATGTCAATGTAATAAAAGTTATAACCAATTTAAAAGATAAAAATAGTCTTACCTGTTTATCAATACTTGAAGTGTTGGAATATGATGAGAATGAAGCAGTGAAGATAGTCTAATATTTCTTAAAGTTCATCTATGGCTTTCCTTTTTTATATATCTTCCCATTTATTGTTTTCCTGCAAATAACTTTTTGCACAGTACTTTTTGAAGTACTTCATTATAAATTTGATTAGTGTCAAGTGTATGATGCAAGTCTCCATATAAATTCATTGTAAAAGAACATTACACAGACATTTTGAACAATAAAACATCAAAGAAATAAATAAAATAATGAATGAATGAATGAATGACAATTAATAGAATATTTCTGTAGGTGTTAAGGCCATTGAATAAATGTAATAATAAATGAATAAATTTAAAAATATATTTATTGACGTGTTTAAATGATAAAATATTAATAAATCATTGTGATAATTCAACAGAAATATGGTAATATGGCTTTAACACCCACTAACAATCCCAATGACTAATGCTGCCTTCACATACTATCAGAAATGTCCTGCAAACTCAAGTCATGATTATGAGTTTGATTTGTTTAATTTGTTGCATAGAAAAAAATAGGATTTTTGATATACAGCAGGGTGATTCTTGCCTTTTTCTTTTGTAAATCTTTTGATGAATACTTTGTTGTTGAAGATTTTTTTTTTAATATTATGTTGATGTTAAATTTGCAAGTAAGAAAAATTATTCTATATCTATTATATATAATTATATGTTTTAATTGTGATAGCACGTGAAGGCAGTATAAATTCCCACAGAGGCCATCCAGTGTTCAGCATCCACCTCTGTATCCCCCTCCCCCCCCTAGATGGACGTTTCATTATAACAGCCACTTCAGCACAACACAGTCATGATAGCTGAAGTACGTGGGCATTATGTCAATCTTTATTTTATCCAAGTCAATATCTTTCAAATATATATGGTCAATTAATGTGCCAGTTTCAGTTGTTGCATTTTCAACTATTTGTGTGAAGCCAAAATGCTGCATGAGATCAGAAATAGTTGATTTATTAAAAATGTTTTCATTGAAATCTCCCAGAATTATTTTGCCACCTGATAAGCAGTTTATTTGATTAATTAAGTTAATCAAGTTCTCTCTGAATACTGCCATGTTATATGATGATGGTCTGTATATGACTGCCACAGTTGTGTTTAAGTCTGGTACATTGCACATTAGACATTCAATGTTAGTACATCGTAAATCAACTAAAGCAGCTTTTAAATTCTCCCTGTGATATATGCCAACACCGCCATGATTTTCCTCTTTTAGTTTAGCAAAAACATCTTCACTTGTGTCATATGCAACAATTCGTGGTTTGTTATGGAAATGATATCCAGAAAGACTGATATCATTGTCCAAATAGTTTGGTTTTAGCCACGTTTCTGTTACACAAATCATATCTGCTTGATAATATCTGTTATCTTGCCGAATATCTAAAATATGTGGAATGAGCCCTTGGACATTGTGTAACATCATTTGAAATTTTATATTTTCTATGGTTTCACATGGATCAATGAATGGAGGCATTCTCTGTAGCATTTCCTCAATGTTGTCTTTTGCAAAAATAGCTTTTTCTTTGAAATCTTCTATTATGAGTCCATCAAGAGAGGTCACTCGACTTAATGCTACATACGCTTGTCCTGGAGCAAATATCTTTTTCAATGAAACAACAGCTTTGTTTACTGTCAGACCTTGTACTTTGTGAACTGTGGAAGCCCATGCTAATTTCAAAGGAAACTGTCTTCTGACACCACCACTGCTTGTCACTTTCTCTTCTTCAGGCTCGATTGGTGTGCTTTTCTCCAGTCCAGGTTTTAAACATGGATTTTTGCCTCTAGCTTCTTTACCAGCTCGTTCATCATCAAATTCAATGTATATTTTTGATGGAAATATTTCATCATTTTCATAACAGAAATGTTTCAGTGTTCCAAACATTCCGTTCACTAAAGCATCTGATAAATTGATATTTTTCAGTAGCATTACTCGAGCATCGATCGCTAATTCAAGGGATTTTTCCAAAGAACTGTTGTGAACTCTGACATGAAACCCATCTTTTTTTTCCATGCGGCCAGTTTTAGCATTTCTTTCAAAATCTTGGGCGTTCACAGTAACCGTGTCAGAGCATATTTTGTGCAACATTTTTAGGTTATGTTGATCAACCTCACTATTAGTTGCATAAATATGTATATCTGTACTGTCATCACCATCACCTGTTTCACATGTTTTAAGCATAGCAATATCTTCTTCAAGCATTACTTCATCTTTCTTACGTTGCCTTAAACGATTTAATAATTCTGCAAACTGTTTGTCCTTCTGGCGCATAATCTCTGTAAGTTCAACAAAACTGAAGTTAGTTTCCCACAGATTAACACTGTTCACTGGTTCGGTGTAAAGTGGTTTTCCTTTCACAGGAGACAGCTGATAAAAATCTCCAACTGCTATGACAGAGACTTTTCCAAATGCAGAGTAATCACCTGTTTGTTTGATTTGTCTCAATCTTCCATGAACATATGCTAGAAGTTTATGATCAACCATTGAAATTTCATCAATTATTAATATTTGCAGTTTTCCAAATTTGGCTCTCAATGAATTCATTTTTTCATCTCCAAGTGGCTGATATGGCAGTGAAGCATTTATTCCGATGCACAGACTGGAATGTAGAGTAGACCCGTTAATTTGTTTTGCAGAGACGCCAGTAGGAGCTGTTAATAGCACATGTGTCTCATCTGGGTTTTCTGTTAACTTTGAAAGTATTCGAGAGGCTTCATAATAGATGGCTTTAATCAGTACTGACTTTCCAACACCTCCTGGACCAGATATGAACACATGAAATGGATCTGGGTTTTCACCTTGCACTTTTGCTAAACACCATTGCCGCACTTTGTAAAAAATTTGTGACTGCTTTTCATTCAAAGAACGCAGTAAATCCATGGCATCTTCCTTTTTCATAGCAGATGGATTGTTTTCTATCCTGGAAGTGCCCACATTTGGCAATAGATCAGGTATGATATCATCACCTTCTTCTGTATCTATTTGGTCTTTCTTACTCTCCAGACATTCGAGACGTTCAAGTTCTGCTTCTGGACAGATTTGTGCCCAAGCATCTTCCATTGGTCCATGTTGTTCTAAATCATCTTGAGCTCTTTGTATTGTGTCTGCTTCTTTCTCAAATTTTGCCATGTTAGTGTCCACTATCATTTTCACTGACTGAAGCTCATCATTTAAAATTGTTACAAATCCAGTGTCATAAAAATCTTTATGTGTAGTGAAATTTGTTGGTTTCAATTGATCTCGCACAAAATGAGGCAAAAATAATTCTAAAATACTTTGATGATAGTTTTCTGAATTTTTCGTTGGTGAAAACCGAGCATATCGCACAATGGCAGAGTCTGTACGAGTTCTTTTTCTCACAAACCCCATGTCATTTTCCAGTCTTACTCTGTCTGAACTTTTTTCAGAAGCAGTCAAAACTCTGTAGTCTGATGCAAAGGTTGCTAAACACATTCCACTGAATTCATCTGTATGTGGACGGGCTCTGTATCTGTCTGAGATGCTTTTCATCCATATGTCATCCCCGTCATCTTCTCCACATTCAGCTTTTTTATGTATGGTGTTTAAGGGTAAACTCATTCTTATTTGATTTGTACCAGTTGGAATAAACACCACTTTTCTTGATCCTTCTTTTAGTTTCATGTTAGTCAGTCGATACACACTCTCTTGAGCTGAGACCTCTCGATTATGTAAAAACACACTTCCTAGTTTTCTTAAAGCCTGTTTTGCATCCATATTACCCTGATTGTGTGCTTCTTTTTGAGCATTAGCCAGCAGCAATCCCATTTCTCTTTCAGCTTTGGAAATATAGGAAATGATATATACTATACATGAGTAAGCATCAACAACAAACTGTATGTCCATGTTTGCATTCCAGCATCGTAAAAGATCTGGGTTATATTGATTTACCCACACATCACTTGGCTTTCTTTTCAACACAACACTGGTTTTCTTTGTCATTTTATTGTAAGCCATTTCAAATGTCTCTTGATTTATACCAATAGATTCAAACATAGAGTCAAGTGAGTCAAAGACAGCATCACTATTCAACAAACATTCTCTCACTCTTTTCATTATAGCTTCAGCTAAGTCCTTTGATATTTGTTGACAGTTGTTTGCCTTTTTGCATTTACCTTCATTTTTTTCATCATCAGTTTCTTTTTCATCCTTATCACTCTTGCTGCTTCTCGTAATGAAAGTATTTTTGCTTGGTGGACGTGGAAAGTTAAATCTACACACAGTTCCTTTCTTTTTACATGTTTTTGAATGTCTTTTGCTGTGTTGTTGGACAGTGCTCACAATTTCATGCATTTCTTCCTGCTGTTCAGGTGGCATTTCACAAGTGACATATTGATCAACAAAAGCTACAACTTCATCATCGTCATCTCTGTCCACTTGTGGTGCATTTTCAACCCAAAAGAGACAATGTGTGTGAGGGGATCCACGCTGTTGAAATTCTATTCGATAGAAATAATCTTTTATTTTTCCGATTGGCTGGGCTGGCGACATGATCACATCTTTCAGAAAGCAATGAAATCGATGATCAAACATTCTGGCAGCAGTAACAGGATTGCGTTTGAGCATCCCACATCTATCAGACCAGTCCAGTTCATCAATAGGAGTTTCACAGCCCTCTTGTTTTACAATAGTTTGCATTAGCTCTGGCCATCGCAAGTCTGCTGATGAAAATGAGCAAAACCATGTCGGAATACCTAATTGTCTCACCATTGCAAACAAGTCTTTTTGAACACTTTGCCAAAAAACAGGACTCCCTCTCACTGGCTTCAAAAATTTATAACCCTGATCAAAATTTAAAATCTTTTGCAATGACTCTTTGTTTGTCAGCATTTCTGCAGTAATTTTTGTTTTGTTGCTTGTGTCATGACCTTTCCTCAAAGCAATAGATACGTTTGAGATAACTTGATTAAGCTCAGACAAATATTGTCCATAAAAGATGTAGTCTAAGTTTTGAGCAAAACGTCCATCTGCATTTAAGATTCTATTATTTAAATATCTAGACAGTGTTAATTTTTCAGATCGTTGATCATGAAATGTACCTGTTCCTTTTGGGAAGAGAACTGGAAAACATTTGGCTTCATTAGTTTCATCCATTAACATTCTCACTGGATTATTTCCCTCTGCTGGTGCAAGTGACATAATTCCATCAAAATGTTGATCTAAAACCTCCTGTGCAATATCCACTGGCTGTAAACATGAATCCATAAATAAACCGTGTTGCTGTCGATCATGAAGTGTTTCATCAGTGATCTCTTCATCTTCATTCTCAATATTGTGCTCATTATCAACACGCATGTCCTGACATCCATCCAAATCATGTTCAGTGTTTTCACTTGCATCATTGACCTGTTCTTCTGTTTTACTCAGAGGATTAATCCAGGTTTCATTGAACTCTACATCTGTATACCATTTGTTATTTTCTTTTAAGTATGCCAAAGCAGTTTTGACATGATCAGTGTGCACAAATTTATATTCATAATGTCCTTTGTACGTTAATTTCCTCTTAAGTTTTACTCTTATCATCAAATCATCATTTTCTGATCTTGGTAAAACATTCACCACATCTGTAACATTAGATGGAACACAAGTCACTGGTCCATGAACCCCATTCTGTCCACCTCGTGGTAATGCCAGCATCTTCATGAATGGAATATGCTTTGCTATTAGGTGTGTTTCAAGAGAATTTAAACAGCTCAATTCAACAGGAATTGGATCCAGAGCGAGATTATTTGCTACACTTTCAGCAGGCATTTTACCTTCACTTATTTTTCTATCACATGTGTGACAAATCCACAGACATTCAGATGGAGTATTTTTATAAACACAGTCTTTACTGCAATTTCCATTACACTCATGCAGATAATCTGCTGTTATACATTTTTCTGCAATACAGCCAGCATGGACTGATTTTTGTAAATATTTACTTATTTTACAGTGTTTGACCTGCATTTTAAAGCAGCAACGATGACAAACTGAACAGACATACTCAGGACCCGTAGATATTTTTTCTTTAAATTGTTCAATTACACAGTCAATCTCTTTCCTTTTGATTTGAGCGTCTTGACGAGTTTCAGCATTTCTAAGTTTAATACTACTAGCAAAATTATTATCATTTTTATATTTTTCTGTGTTGTAATCAATCACCTTAAACTTGTGCATTTTATTTTCATTATATTTTTGAATACTGTACTTTTTGACTGATTCTCTGTGAGATTCAATTTGTTTGTACTTGTCAACACTGGACTTTTTAACTGATTCTCTGTGAGATTCAATTTGTTTGTACTTGTCAACACTGGACTTTTTAACTGATTCTCTGTGAGATTCAATTTGTTTGTACTTGTCAACACTGGACTTTTTAACTGATTCTCTGTGAGATTCAATTTGCTTGTATTTCTCAACACTGGACTTTTTAACTGATTGTCTGTGAGATTCAATTTGCTTGTATTTCTCAACACTGGACTTTTTAACTGATTCTCTGTGAGATTCAATTTGCTTGTATTTCTCAACACTGGACTTTTTAACTGATTCTCTGTGAGATTCAATTTGCTTGTATTTCTCAACACTGGACTTTTTAACTGATTCTCTGTGAGATTCAATTTGCTTGTATTTCTCAACACTGGACTTTTTAACTGATTCTCTGTGAGATTCAATTTGTTTGTATTTCTCAACACTGGACTTTTTAACTGATTCTCTGTGAGATTCAATTTGCTTGTATTTCTCAACACTATAGTTTTTGACTGACTGTTTATGCATTTCTTTTTCCTTGTATTTATGAATACTATAGTTTTTCACAGACATTTTGTGTTTCTCATCTGTACCATACTTACATATGCTATATTTTTTCACAGCATTACAATGCAAATGATTTGAATTATATTTATCTGTGCTATATTCTTTTACTTTTTCTCGAAACTGTTCATTTTGCTTATATTTTTCAATGCTGGATTTAATTTTTTTCTGCTTGTAAATTTCATCTTGGTCATATTTTCTCTTTGTCTCCATTTTTTTCCCCTCTTTTAAATTCTCATTAATACTGTATTGGACTTTCTGTCTATAAAGCTTACATGGGTCTGAGTTGGCATTTAACGATTCATGAAAGATTGAATCTACTAATGATGATTTACAAATAGAAACACAGCTACCATCTTTTCTTTTTACACATACAACAACTTCATAGTGACAGCTATTTACATGTTTCAAGTAAATCCCATTGAAACGACAACTATGTCTATTTGATGCGACAGTTAAGGCTGAATATTTAAGCCATTTCTCTTCACTGAATGTAAATATGTCCACACCAATTAAATCACTGGCTGCTTGTATTTCCAGCTCTGTTGCCCAAGTTCCGACATACTTCATTCTTGAACTGTCAATGTAGTTTGTAACAGAAGAGTGTCCTTGTCTCAGATACTGACTGTACCTTCCTTCATTCTGGAGGATGTGTGTTACAACAGCACGTCTCAGTTTTCGGTGTTCTCGTTCACTTCCACTTACAGCATAAGCTACTGATCTGAAAAAGCAGTTACCATCACCTACAATATCTTTAGTTTCACAAGGTTCAGCCATTTCAACAATCTCATCTGGATTATTCTGTTCTTTTACAACGTGTACAATGTTCAGCTTCAAGCAAATACTTTTTTGTTGCTGTACTGTTAATGGGCTGAACTGAAAAGAAACAGTGTTAGTTTGTGAAATAAATTCAACCTCAGCTTCATTTTCATTACTTGAGACAGAAATTATTCCTGTTTTCTTTATTTGATCTGTGCTTATGGAATCAGTCAAAGAAACACTATCAGTTTGTGAAATAAATTCAACATCAGTTGCATTTTCATTGCTTGGACAGATAAACGACGTTCCTGTGTTTGTTTGTGTACACGTTTCATTTGCGAGTACTTGTTCTGTACTGATGAAATCAGTGAAAGAGTGACTGCAACTTGCCATTTCTGAGTTTACACCTTTATTCACTCTTTCTGCATCAGTATTTTCCTCCACCACTGGATGACACACCAATGTATCATGCTGACTGCGTTTGTCAATCATATTTGCCTGGACTCCAGTTATCTCAAAAGAATGATTATATGCTTTCAAGGACGCACCAAGTCTCCTGAAATGAATGACCAAAGAGTCTATGCTGGGATGGTAAACCACTACACTCTTACCACGACCAGAAACTGTTCCATCACCGAGTCGTGCATGTGAATCAATCACTGCATACCACGAACCTTGTCTGACAGCTGCACACATGGTCTGCCTAATGTTTACCAAACACGCATCATACCTCTGAAATGCTTGATTTAATGCTTCATCAAATGACATGGCAAAGCCTTGCAGAGCAACATCATAATGATTAATTCCAAACAACCCAGTAAATGGTAAAGAATAGTTTATTGAAAAACAACAATTAATCAGTGTGTGTGTGTCAGGCAGCTCAGCAACTTGTATGAAGCCGTTCTTATGATCGTGGATTTTCCCAGCATCTCTCATGGCACTGTACAGCTTATCTCCAAGCATCAGAACATCATTCAGGTGACTCTGGGTCCATCGCAACACACTTTTAACCTTACACATCAAGATTGCAGTTAAACTGTTTGCTGCACATTGCCTGCCTCTATTGATGCCAAAACACATCTCTGCCTGATGGAAAGAGCCTCTGATGAAAGATTTCTGTGGACACAAATCAGAAACAGCTTTCATGGTCATATTAGTATCTTGCTTAAACAAATCAGAGGTTTGTTCAGAGGTTTGTTCAGAGTTTGGATCAGAGTTTGGATCAGAGTTTGGATCAGAGTTTGGATCAGAGTTAGGCCCGTTGTGATGTACACAACGTTCAGTTACTTCTGCCAATTTTTTAAGAGGTGGCAGAGCCTCTTCAGGATAAGCAGCTGCCATCCTCTTCTTCGCTGCCTGGGAACGCCGGGCTTGCTTTGTACGAGGCATCTGTACACACAAAATCAGAAAGACAAATTAAATGACATTACTATATCACAATTCACAAACTGTACAAATGTATTTTATTAAAAATAAAATAAATAGAAATATCAGTTAGTCTTCAAATAAATATAAATAAAAGATGAAATAATTATATAAGCATAGAGTTTATTTGATTGTAAAATGTTTTGAGTTTAAAACTCCATAACTAAAAAACTGGCAACTATTTAGATATGATAAACTGATGTGTCCTATCTAAACAGAACTAAATTAATTTTCCACAAATCTACCAAGACAATATCATTACTCTACATAGTAATTATAGTTTTAAATAAACTATTTATAAAAACAAAGGGAGTACAGTAAAAATACTAATCAATGCATTATACTCTCAATCCCCAGAAATAACCATATATCTGAAACACTTCTAAAAGCGACTACAGATTGCACAACCCTATTTTACTTAGTTATACTGACATCTAGTGGTAAAACTATGGTGTTTTATTTTATATTTATAACAATGAAGACTTAAGGGATGTTCACTTTAAAAAAAACTTTTGCTGATAATTGACTCATTCCCATGTCATACAATGTATGCAATATTGTTCAAATAACATGCACAAGTCACTTTAAGACATTTTAAGCTATTTTTTATTGTTTTAAATTATTGTTTTTATGTATGTGGGTAATATGGATGAATACAGTTGTTTTCTAGGAGAGATGTCATATTTCGTTGTATACCATGCAATGACAATAAATGTATAATAATAATAATAATACTACAAGATGTCCATGTATTTCTTTCTTTAGTCGAAAAGAAATTAAGGTTTTTGATTAAAACATTCCAGGATTTTTCTCCATATAATGTACTTTTTTTCAATGTAATTGCGTATTACGTGACGTCACGAATGCACATCATTGAACAGAGCAAGGCGAACATTTGTGCTTATAAAACTTAAACTTTTTTATTTATTTTTGAAATGACTGATCGTTTCACTAGATAAGACCCTTATTCATCGTCTGGTATCATTTAAAGCCCTTTGAAGCTGCACTAAAACTGTCATTTGAACTAATCCATTAATTTAGATACATTTTCAGCATGCCAATGAAATACAGACGTGATAAGTCACATGTTTGAGAAAAAATATTATTGACTTTAATGCGTTTAATCCCTTAAACCCAAAGTGTCCCTCCAGTGAAAAAAAAATCATTATCAAATTACTAAGCAACCACTGAATGAAACAACACTCATTAGGAGTTGATGAAAGTGATTAGATGCATTAGCACACGCTGAGATTGTAAGCTTTAAAATGATATTTTGTGTTGAGTAATCCCTCTAAAACAGAGTGTACCGCTCACAAGCAGCACCTACCTGCGAAAATATACATTATCATATTTTTCAAAAATAATGCCTTGATTAACACAAAATTGGTGTCATTTAAAAACTAGAGTCTAAACTTTACAGTAAATGTAGCCAAGTTCAAAAACTCCTAAGTATTGCTGAGTTATTTGCTGATAAATAGAATGTTTTTTTTCATAATCTATAAAATACTTTTTTGTACTATTACTGCAATGAGTCAAAAACATCATACAGCTCATGAAATATTCAAATATCGTTGAAATGGCAATTAATTTTTTACAGCATATTATTTCAATTAAAATGAGCCCAACATGAATATAATTATTGCTTTTATGATAAGAAATTCTTCAGAGAAACTATTTTAAAAATGCCCATCAGGGGGGCATCAAGGACTGAACAAAAGGCTATCTTGGTTCCAAATGCTGTAACTTTTGATTCCTTACGCCTGTTTCACATATACTCCGTGTGCAGTGCGTATGCAGTGCGTGTTGCGGTGCGTATGCAGTACAGGAGCAGCACGCGCTATAGTGCTTTCACATATGCTGTGTGCGTTTGCAGTGCGCAACTGATCTGCAACTATAGCCTACCACAAACACATTTACTCACTTTTTGTATTTCAAAAAATCATCAATCAAATCAAGTCATCAGCAACTTTTATTTAAAAAAAGTTTTTGCCTCCAGTGCGATTCTCTTTATAAGCTACACATACACTCTTTAATAGACGTATTCTTGTTTAAACATTTTAAACAACGTATTATTCAATGCATTACTTTTATATATATTATATATTAAGTTGCTCAAGCAAGTGGTAACATATTTAACCATGTACTTATATTAAAATCGCAACCATTTTAAATTAAAACTTAAAATTGACAAAAACAGCAGACTCATACCTTTTCTTTTGCATAGCCTAATATAAATCTTTATACAATAAATCTTGCATGTCACAATTCCTTGTTTTTCTACTTCAACGAATGAGACGAGTGTCGTTCATTATGTGGCCTTGTTAAATTGTAGCTTTCCTTGCTTTACCCCGGTCTTAAAGTAAAAAGATGACTATGAAAAATAGTAGTATTTAATTTAATGCATTTATGGTTACATTTTATTTAATTAAATACATTTATGGTGAGATTACTACATTTTATTGAATTAAATGCATTTATGGTGAAATTACTACATATTCAGGTCAGTCTGTGTTCAATTTGACCACGAACCGTGCGCTGTCACTTTAATTCAGCGTTTGCAGCACAGCAGAAATAGACTCGGTGCGTAAACGATCTCTGCACTGCTGTATACGCACCGCAACTGGAACGGATCGACGGACCGCATCCGCGTGCAGTGTGAAAGCTCTAACCTGTTAACATGGGTATGGAAAAAAATACGCACCACATATGCACTGCAAATGGAGTATGTGTGAAACGGGCGTTAGTCCAATCACCACACAATTTTATCAAGATGTAGCTCACATGTAGACGGTTTTCACCAAAAAATAATTTTCCTCCTACTTTTTTTCCTTCCTAAATTATTCCATGACAAATAAGAAAGATATGCAAAATCATAAAAAAAATATATATATATTTTCTGTCTTTTCTCAGCAGGAATATGTCCAAATGTAATGTAATTTATGTTTTAAATAATTTGAAAAGTGTTCTTTCAAACAAATTTTGAGTCTCCTTCCTATAGTTTTGAACTTATGAATCTTTAGTTTTGTGTGTCACTAAAACAACTCTAAAAATGTCTTCAGGGCTTAATTGATATTTAAAATATCACAAAATTGACCTATTTATTTAAGATTTTTTTCCCAATAATTATGTCAGTATATAGCTGTTCAATTCATCTGTCAATCACTACTGGAGGTGTTACAACATACGGTGACATGTTCCGCGATAATGTCAGTGACACCAATGAAGACTGGATGTGCCAATAAGCATAATGACATGCCATTGTCTTCTGTGCATCTGATGCCATGTCACTTAATATTAATACCACCTCTCACATTTACAACTTTCCTAAATGGTTTCTTTTCTTATACTGTACACTATTGCCTATATCATCACTACATACTATTAAAAAAGTAACATCTTACCTCAAATCAGGTTACACCGTCCTCTGCAACATAAAAAAAAAAAAAAAAAAATACATTTAAGAACAATATCATATATAGACTTCACACTCATGCAATTTTAAACAATAATGTACATGCATCTTTAGTCAGTACGTGCTCAAACAAAACACACACAAATTACACACATTTTTTCTTTGAAATATATATTATATTAAGTGATATATCTTCATTTGTGTCCTGAATAACACTGGTCAACATGACCAAAATAAATCTCACAATACAAGGGATTTTATTTTACACTAATAATATATATATATATATATATATATATACACACACACAATAAAGTCAATTGTATAAAATACAACAAAAAATATACTACGTTAATTTTAGCTTCATTTAACAATACAATTAAAGTAATAAAAATAATAATAAAAAAAAATCTGAATATAATAATTAAATGTAGATTTCTTTTTATTTAAACTTTTTTCGTTGTTTTCATGACACTTTCACTTTAAAACCTCACGAGCGAATTTAATATTGATGCACTTGTTAATTTAAAATATGAGCGACTGCATTCACAAAAACACTACCCAAGACCTTTATTTACAAGCAATGTTTCGGCATTTAACCACTCAACTTCGATAGGTTGCAAATGCAACTTAATTCAGAATCAACACCAAGCACATCCTGCTTCAGTTATGCATTTTTCATTACTCGTATTAAAAACTTTAACAGCCATGCGCTGTACAGACACGTTAACCTCTAAATCTATAGAATTTACATTATCATCATAATATAAGAGAGCAAATAAATGGCAAAAATGTTATTCAGCATAGTTTTGATATTTACAAGCTAAGGAAAAATACGTGTATTAAACCATTCAATACTATTGAACGCATTTACTATTAAACTAATAAGAACAATCATAACAACAAAAATGTTTCAAGTAACTTATTTGTTCTTCTAATCAAAACGCTGGTCAAATAAATTACATAAATTTAATACTGGAACAAAACAGTGTCTTTATACAATTAATCAGAAAATACAACCACAAACATTCAAACAGACAAAAAACAACTTAAACGGCTAAAAATAGTAAAGATGATTAAGATTCACAGGATGATTAACATTCACAAGATACACAGAGAATCATTCCCGCATGTCTTACCTTTTCAGAAAGTACACAAAATGGTTTCCCTTCCGGTCAAACCGGAAAGACGATACAGCACGCAGTCATTTGATTCCAAACCCCCTGTTCCAAACAAGAACATTTGAGTCTTTTTGTTACAAGTGAATGAGTTTCAAATGACTCCGTTTAAGAGTCATTTTGTTTCGAACAAGTCAATTCTTATACTGTCTATGGTCAATTTAAGAGTTATTTGATTCCATACAAGGACATTTGAGTCTTTTGGATACAAGCGAGTCATTTTCGAGTCATTATAACAGTTATTTCGAACGAGTCAATTTAAGAGTCATTTCATTACATACAAGGACATTTCAGTCTTTTGGTTACAAGGGAGTCTTTGTATAAATTATTTTGTTTTAAATGAGTCAGTTTAAGTGTTATTTTGTTTCGAACAAGTGAAATTCAGAGTCATCTGATTACAACTGAATCAATTTAAAAGTAATTTACATTTAGTCATTTAGCAGACACTTTTATCCAAAGTGACTTACAATTTACAAACCAAAACAGCAATACAAGCAGTTAAACTAACAATAGGACAAAGTGTATTTTTTATAAATAGATACCAAATAAAAGAGAAGAGAAAAGAAAGCATTAGAATTAATGAATCAAGCCGAGAACAATGCAATATTTGATTACATACAAGAAAAGGGTTATTCTGTTTCAAACGAGTCAATTTTAAGAGTCATATATGTTCAAAAAAGTCTTAATTGATTTTAATGACTAATTCACTTGCAATTGAAGTAACTGATATTCTCTTTTGGGTCAAATTATTTTTAGTAACTATTTTTTTTAATTTTTGGATAACTTAAAGTGTTGCACTATTCAAATGTGGACACAGTGTAATGTGTATTGTATTGTGAGTTGTGGTGATTATTTAATAAACCTCAGGGTATAGTACAACCTCTTTTGGTCAACTTGATTTTTTTTTTAGTATTCTAAAACATGTGAAAATATATGCTTATTAATTGGAGGCACCTCACTATATAACAAATTATTCTTGTTACTACCATATTCAAGGAAAGGACCAGACATTACCCTTTACTACTGCTGGGATATCACGTCTCCTTTTTACGAGCATTATACAAGTGTACCCGGCTGAAGGTGGTTACATCTCTATCATTCATTTCAATTAATATATTTATATCTACAAAAAAAGGTGTCTACTGGTTTGACCTATATAAAGAAAACATTTATGACCCTTAAATGTCACAAATAAAAAAAGTGTCTTTGTAAACCAAAACGCTAGTACATTGCACACTAAGATCATACATCTAATATTAATTTAAATAAAATATTCTATTTTTTCCCTGCAGAATCTAACAATTTTGTTCAAGTTAACAACAGAGTTTCTATTTCCACTACATGTAAGTAACCTGCCTGGTTTGCAAACCTCCACCCACCAATGTCTGATTGTGCCACACAAGATTAAAAAAATACTCTCATTATTCAATCAACCTTTTGACAAACTTACACTTCTCTCTTGCCAAACAAGTGTTTAATAATGAAATAGGCCTATTTATTAAGTAGGGTTAGGGATTACATATTGTCCTATTAAGCGTCGTCCATAAAATAATTTGAATAAATTTAACTATTATTGCATCCTGTTCATAAATAATACTGAGGTGCAAATAGTTTCTGCTACAATTTAGAAGCATAAAAATAATTTAACAACTATTGGCACTTATTGCAAAGAACTGCTATTTTTAATGTAAATAGAATATATCGCTAAGAAAATATGCTTAGTGCAAACAGCCACTGCCAGTTAATATAAATAAATATATTATATATATATATACACACAAATATCAAGAAAAACATGTTGAAAGACTGTTGATTTCTAAAGTTACACATGTTTAATGTTAACTACTGCAGCATTGGATAACCTATAAATGTAACAGCTGAAAAACAAACAGAAACAACCAACTCTAATGCTGATCATCACTGATACTCCCTTCATAACACATATATGTAAAACACAAATTCAATACGTTTAAATAATTCTTTAATTGAAACACTTAAAACATGACAAAGCCAACAATAAAAACAAACTTTCCAATTAAAAAAATATTACACTACAACTTAAATTTTCAATGATGTCTATTTAAAACTACATAAGTTACCTTGCATAAACAAAATTAACATCTTTGAAGACATTTCAGAAAAAATGTAAACAAAAAAAGTGCACACTAAAAAAAAAAAAAATGCCACTACAAATAAAATAAAATTATAAACCACAACATAAAAATTTCAACTGTTACACAAAATATTTTAAGAAAACTATATATATATATATATAAATAACAAAAAACGCATATATATATAGAGAGAGAACAATATTTTTGACCTACTCAGTATGAAACGGCTCACTGAGTTTTACTTGTCGCTTGTAGTTGGCACAGACTCATCAAACACATCAACACCTTCAGGAAACCAGCCGTCCATTTCAGTGGCTTCACCTTCAACCACATTTTCCTCTTCAGCCACAGCCTTGAGAGCATTCTCCACCTTCTCCACTGCAACCACAGTGTTGTCCAGCATTTTAAAAGTGCACAATCCCACTTCGAACAAATGCTCCTCAACGTCCTGTCTATCTGACAGTAGGTCAAGGAGCCCCTCTTTCTCCAAATACTTTCGCAGTACGGAATTGGACACTTTCAGATCTTCTTCTCCAAAGTCACCAGACAAGGAGACTTTGGCATTCGCATTGGCCTGAAAGCTTTCCAACCTCTGCAGCATCCCACACTTCTCACAGCGGTGAAATTTTGGTTTCCCTTCCAACTCTGCCTGCCAGGCAGAGCACTTCGTACAGCACCGCCGTACACTGACCTGTGCACCGGTAACATGGCCAGTCAATGTTCTGGATTCACCTTCATTAATTGCAAATGAAGCGTCCACACTCACACTAGACAAAGCTGCCACCTCGTTCATCTCAGTACCTCGGGTTGCAGTTAGGAACAGATCACCACCAAACTCCCTGGTAGACAAATTGCTGACGTCATACGACCGACCACAGATCAACGCTCCCAGCTGCCTCTCCCACAACTGAATCTTTATGTGATCCGTGTCATCGGCTATATAGCAAGTTTGCATCTCAACAAACACACCATTCTGATCCACCATTTTAGGCGCAGAAGCGACATGAATGACTTTCACTTTGACAGCAGGAACCTGAAACAAACAGAAAATATTTTTATCAACCTAACAAAATAAAACAAACAAACACAAAAAAACAACTTCCATTACATAGTCATACATTTTATATTCAGAACAAAATATATTTAAAACTTAAAAATCCTATTTTTTCCCCAAACAAGCAACTTTCTTGTTCAAACACTTGAATGAGTAATTCACTTACACATAACAAGACTTAATATCTAGCCATGATTTATATGGATAAATGCATACATGTATCCGTGTGTATATATATATATATATATATATATATATATATATATATAATATATATATATATATATATATATATATATATATATATATATATATATATACATATATACACACACACATATACATACACACACAGACACAAACTGTGTTGTAACAGCAAAATTTCTGCTGATAAATTACTGCTACAAAGTAAAAAAAAAAAAAAATGCCGCTCAAACCCCAAAATTATTTAGGACAGCATAACAAAAGTAATTTTAGTATTACCTTTTAATCCAATAAAACCCACACTATTTAATTTCTGGGACTTTACAATTAAGTGCTTCAACTAACAATTAATTTAATAATTGAGTAATCAGTTGATTATTTTTTCCAATAATCAATGAATTGGATTTAAAAAAAAAACATTAATTTCCAACACTTTATTAAAATACAAAACTGACAGTGCAAATTCAAAGTCCAAAGTGCACAAACAGATTGCTCCTTGAACATCTCTGAGCTGTTAAAGTAATAATAAAAAATAATAAAAACATACACATGCTTTACATCTGCCAAATATATTGACTTTTTTTTATACAGTGCACAAAAAGATGTATATATATATATATGTTTAAAGGGACCTGAGCTGTCAGAACAATACATAATTCATAAAAAATAAAGAAAATTACAAATCAACAACTTAACGGAATTTGTTTGAAGGTCAAAGCTTGTTTTCTACTCTACACAAACTTATTTTGTTGTTTTTTGTCAAAGATCTTATAATCTTTAACAAAATGTTTTACATTATTTGACAAGCACATCTACACAAACATCAAATTTTACGCAGTTGTATAATAATAAAGCAATAATTATTCTTATAACAGAACATAATGTCTAATCTATCCTAATATTAATTATAAATACAATGTAGTCAAACGCGCTCTCAGACACACTCAATTTATCTCTCGCACTGTACAGTGCATTCTCGAACACACTCAGTCTCTCTCGCAAGTTCGCTTCACTTTTGTCCAGGCAATCATAGCTCTGCCCTGCGCTCAAGTCAACTTTTTTTTCAATTATACACAAAAATCTCCACGACTTATTGAGTGGTGCAATAGTCATGCGACAATGAATCAATAATGAAATTCATAATCAATTCTTTTAATAATAAATTTGTTCTTGCAGCCCTATTTACAATAGAATATATGTAGATAGATGAAGAGCAATCATGACACTCATACAAAAATATGTTAAATTTACTGCCTCACCATTACAATCATCAGCTCTAACAGCAGGGCTTTTACATGCATTAATAATGCACTAAATAATATGCATATTATTTACACACACACAAAAAAAATATATATATATATCTTAATTACATTTTATGCATTATACCAACCAAGATTTTACAAACTCAGAAGGGACTGTTGTTAATTCTAGCCTAGCCATTTATAAAGTATCATACTACATATATTGAATAGTCATCAATTATAAAAAAATTTAAAAAAACGTTTGTAATGTATAAAAAACTAAATGCTACAAAAGCTACTAGGCCAAGAGCAGTCCGTGATTTTTTCTTTTGTTTGATTACAATCACTGACAGCACCAAACTGCTGCACTCACTTTAACACCGACTGCACACATACACTAATATGACTGACGTGCATCTAACGATCTATAAAAAGTCATTTAAAATATGACAGACTTTAAACGCTCGAGCACAGACAGAAAACTTTCACTGCGCACGCTTCAAGTATGTGGATCCACGCCTCCTTTAAGCAGGCGTATCGAACCATATATAAATAAAAATCTCACATTACATTCTATTCCTCTGATAAACCCTGACATTTCAATAAACATCTTAAACTTACTTAATAATGCTTTCAAACTACAAGATTAACTACCTAGAAGAAGCTGTTTAAATATAGGCTACTTTTACAAAAATCAATAAAATACTACCTAAACCAATCACACATACAAACGCTTTATATACCCCACTTAAACAAATTACTGCTAAATTAATAGGAAAACAAATCAGTAACTTACGTTCTGCTTCGGGGCCATTAACTTCACCTCGGCGATCGTCTTATATTTCACCGGTGGATTCTTAATAGGAAAGCCAAGGTTCGGCACCACAGAAATGTCGGTGGAACCACCGCACTGAATGTCAAACTCTCCGCCATCTCTACCTAGGAAAACAACCAAATTAATACACACATTAATAACCAGTAACATTACATAAAAGCGTACATATTTACATAATAACCGAATAGATACTCACTGACGCAGCGTTTGATTACTTTCAATTTCACTGGACTTTTGTTCTTATTAGCCTGCAAGAACGAAGTCCGTTTCTCTGCCGCAAAAACAACGACATGATGAAAGTCATCGCGGCTGGTTTGAAAAACGGCATTAAAAAAATTGTTACCACTCTTAGCTTTTCTCACAGGACTGACATTGTGAACATATCCACAAATATCGTCATTTTTTTCCTCGACCTTAACTTTTTTTACCGGAGAAGCCATTTTGGACGTGCTACAGCTTTACCGTTGCCTCTGCTTCTTCTTCTACATTGCTTTAGCAATCGCTGGTTTCACTTCCGGTCAAAACGGAAAGACATTACAGCACGCAGTCATTCTTCTTCTTTGTTGTTACGTTTAATGGCGGGTGGCAACCAGCATTATGGTGCACGCAGTCATTTGATTCCAAACAAGGACATATCTTTTGGTTACAACTGAATCAATTTCACATGACTCTGTTTACGAGTCATTTTGTTTCGAACGACTGAAATTCAGAATCATCTGATTACAACTGAATCAATTTAAGAGTAATTTACATTTAGTCATTTAGCAGACACTTTTATCCAAAGGGACTTACAAACCAAAAGAGCAATACAAGCAGTTTAACTAACAATAGGACGAAGTGTATTTTTTATAAATAGATACCAAATAAAAGAGAAGAGAAAGGAAAGCATTAGAATTAATGAATCAAGCCGAGAACGATGCAATATTTGATTACATACAAGAAAAGAGTTATTCTGTTTCAAACGAGTCAATTTTAAGAGTCATATATGTTCAAAAAAGTCTTTATTGATTTTAATGACTAATTCACTTGAATTAATTAATTGCAATTGAAGTAACTGATATTCTCTTTGGGGCAAATTATTTTTAGTAACTATTTTTTTTTAATTTTGGGATAACTTAAAGTGTTGCACTATTCAAATGTGGACACAGGGTAAGGCATCAAAAAAAAAAAAAAGTTTGGTTCCGGTTGGTTGTCAGTTGAGGTCATGGGTCGGTAGGGATTTTTTTTTTGTTTTGTTTTTTTGTGACAGCAAGGAATAGGTAGGAAATTATTCAGGGCTCGACCTTAAGCCTTTTCATGTGCTTGCCCTCCGAACAGGTAAATCTGTCATTCACTTGTCCAAGTAAAAAAGTTGCTTGTCTGGATTTTTTATTTTATTTTTTTTTATTCTGAAGCAATATTCTCATCAGTGTTCAATCAGCTTTGATATTTAAATCGGCATATTGTAATATCTGCACCTTTGAAAGGCATCCCCTCCCCCAATCTTATTAAATTCCCTATAGTGTCTCATTATTCTAAATAATTGAATTTATTGATAAAATTTAGGAATTTAAAATGAAACATGAAGCTACCCTAGGTAGGATTTTTTATAGGCAGTATTTTGTTAACTGTGTGTGTGTGTGTGTCTGCGCTCATGTGTGTAGATTTCTCCTCGAGAGGCTGCGCGAGCGTCAACAGTGCAACCTCACCGTCAGCAGGCTAATACATTTATTATCCACAATCGATCGCAACTTAAATGTATAAATGTCATAAAATCAGAATCATTCTCTTGGTTTAGTGATTCCCTAGTTATTTTTTTGTTTGTTATTGATATTCTAATCAAGCTACTTGTCCGTTCGGGGAAGTAAAATTCTCTTTTACTTGTCCTTCAAAAATCCATTTGTCCCGGACAAACGGACAAGTTACACGGGCTCTGGAGATACGAAGCGCGGCAGGTTAGAGTGTTTTGGATTGCATAAAATAATAAAAGAAACGAACAAATACATGGCGAAAGGCAGTGGCGGTTCTACATTGAATTACACCCTGGGCGAGGCCCCCTTCGAGCGCCCCCCCCCCCCCAACAGAAAAAAAAACCCAACAATAAAATCATATACCGTTTACCTGGGGGAAAAAAACAGTAAGAAAATCCAGTTATTTTGCTATATTAATCTAACTTTCAGGGAGGAACCATTAGCTCATTGGTTACTGCCTCGAATTCTATGCATGGCACACTTTTAGTTATGACTTGTTAAACTATACTTTGTCACGAAATAGTTTTTAAAAGTGAAAGTGGCCGAGAGCTACTTATGTAGTAACACAATACTTATCTCTTAAATAATTTCTAATAACTCTAATATTAACAACTATCCAAACTGTTTTAGACCTAAAATAGCTTTTGTAGGCCTGTCACTCTTAAATGTCAGAGAAAAGGACAGAATCAGAGATTATTTTTTAATAGAAAATTGTACTTTGCATATTATAGGCTACTGTAAAAACACATAATTATAGTTGATTTTAGTTGATCATTATGAAAATTATTTTCATTTCATGAATATAGTGACCAAAATGATCACGGTTAAACAGAATCTTGTTAAAAAAGTAGGCCTAATATCCAATGAAATCTATTCACCAAGTTAATAACATTAAAGATGATGGCCAGATTTTAAAGGAGTGTGTTTTATGTTATCTACTAACATGCACACGTTCAAATAAACTTTTGACAAAAAAGGTTTTATAAAAAGATAAACATCACATATTTCAGCCTTTAAATCATCTTTATAAAAAGAATGGGTCAATAAAGATAAATTCCTGGCATTTATAATGCACAGCAGCTTATTTTTTATTATTAATAGTAAAATTCGGTCCGATTTTCCTATGCCTGTCGTTGCTATACAACCATGCACTGCGCTCTCCACAACGACAAAGAAGTTTTAGTGGATTTCCACCACAGAAAAACGCTTGCTGTAGCTCTGCTACAAGATTTATTTACGGAGAAGAGAAAAACACCCACGTGTTTGGGTGCACCCCCAGACTGAAAAGATTAAAAATGTTCATCTCGCTGCTCCTGGAAAAAATGAGCGCGTCGCTTTAATTATGAGCGCGCTTCCCGTGCGCCTACATTTGAAATAACGACCTCGAGCGCGCAAAAGACGCGATATGTGAACGACCCCTTGGTGAGTTACCTCCAATCTGGAGACCCCCTTGACATAGCTTCTGTGCACGGCACCTTCTCAGCAAGCAGGGGCGCCATTGCCAATAATTGAATTGAAATGATAGAAAATAGAAAACCTTAGCGGCGCAGAGGATTTTTTTTAACTGCTCGTGCCGCCCCCCATGTGACATGAAAAAATGCCGCCCCGGCGACTGCCCGGTTCGCCCGTGCCTAAAACCACTACTGGCGAAAGGAGTGGTAGACAGCAGAAGAGGGATTTGGATTTGGGATGATTTTTAATGAAACTTGGAAGACGGATGGATGTTACTCTTTAACGTATCATGTGGTGTGTGCGTGCCTATGAATGCATGCATTTGTGTGTGTATATGAATAAAAGTGTCCTAAATGACAAAAAAAAAAAAAAAACAGACTTGTAGCTATATGTATTATAGTTCTATTTGACGAACGGTGTGAACGACCATGTAGCTGCCTCGTTTGTTTTGCCAACAGGCATCTTGCATCGCTTGCTATAAAAATACACTGCTGTACAAAAATGTAAATTATAGTTCGCCTCAAAGTTTTTTATTTGTGTAATTATTTAATTTTTTATTATTTCTTCCCCAAGCTCATAAAATAAATTTGGGTCGCACATAAATTGACAGGGTCGGTCAGAAACCAAAACCAAACAATTTTTTTTTTATGCCTAATGTGTATTGTATTGTGAGTTGTGGTGATTATTTAATAAACCTCAGGGTATAGTACAACCTCTTTTGGTCAACTTGATTTTTTTTTAGTATTCTAAAACATGTGAAAATATATGCTTATTAATTGGAGGCACCTCACTATATAACAAATTATTCTTGTTACTACCATATTCAAGGGAAGGACCAGACATTACCCTTTACTACTGCTGGGATATCACGTCTCCTTTTTACGAGCATTATACAAGTGTACCCGGCTGAAGGTGGTTACATCTCTATCATTCATTTCAATTAATATATTTATATCTACAAAAAAAAAGTGTCTACAGGTGTGTCTACTGGTTTGACCTATATAAAAAAAACTTTGCCACGTTTATGACCCTTAAATGTCATAAATAAAAAAACTCTTTGTAAACCAAAACGCTAGTACATTGCACACTAAGATCATACATCTAATATTAATTTAAATAAAATATTCTATTTTTTCCCTGCATAATCTAACAATTTTGTTCAAGTTAACAACAGAGTTTCTATTTCCACTACATGTAAGTAACCTGCCTGGTTTGCAAACCTCCACCCACCAATGTCTGATTGTGCCACACAAGATTAAAAAAATACATTCATTATTCAATCAACCTTTTGACAAACTTACACTTCTCTCTTGCCAAACAAGTGTTTAATAATGAAATAGACCTATTTATTAAGTAGGGTTAGGGATTACATATGGTCCAATTAAGCGTCGTCCATAAAATAATTTGAATAAATATAACTATTATTGCATCCTGTTCATAAATAATACTGAGGTGCAAATAGTTTCTGCTACAATTTAGAAGCATAAAAATAATTTAACAACTATTGGCACTTATTGCAAAGAACTGCTATTTTTAATGTAAATAGAATATATCGCTAAGAAAATATGCTTAGTGCAAACAGCCACTGCCAGTTAATATAAATAAATATATTATATATATATATACACACAAATATCAAGAAAAACATGTTGAAAGACTGTTGATTTCTAAAGTTACACATGTTTAATGTTAACTACTGCAGCATTGGATAACCTATAAATGTAACAGCTGAAAAACAAACAGAAACAACCAACTCTAATGCTGATCATCACTGATACTCCCTTCATAACACATATATGTAAAACACAAATTCAATACGTTTAAATAATACTTTAATTGAAACACTTAAAACACTTATAACATGACAAAGCCAACAATAAAAACAACTTAAATTTTCAATGATGTCTATTTAAAACTACACAAGTTGTCTTGCATAAACAAAATTAACATCTTTCTCGTTCCCGAGATATAAGTGAAAAACAAAATTTCAATTCTTTCATTTCAACTGCATATGTAGGCTGTAATACCACATTTGTCCACTACAGGGAGCAGCAGTATTAGACATTTTTAATCTTATTAATAAGTAGAATGGCCAGCAGAGGGCAGTAGAATACCACTTATTGGCTCACTTTCATTTTGACTCACTTGATTTTCACCAGTTTTCTGCACTAAAGCAAACCAGTTTTTCCATGTTAACTATTATAACACAATCATATTTTGTCAAAGTTTATCACTTCATTTTTATTGACACTTCACATTAATGCTAGCAATATGGTGCATCATGGTAAATCACAATAAAAAACATGGTAAATCAATGTAAACAAAACTATTACATGGTGTATCATGGCAAATCATGCTACAATCCTGCGGTAAATCATTCTAGAATGTGGTATATCATGGTAAATCATCCTATAACATGGTAAATCATGCTAGAATCATATTAAATCATACTAGAATATGTTCAATTGTGGTAAATCATGCTAGAACAGGATAAATCATGGCGAATCATACTAGAACTTGGTATATCATGGTAAACTATGGTAAATTATGCTAGATTCATGGTAAATCATACTGGAACATTGTAAATAATGAAAAATCACACTGAAATGTGGTATATCATTGTAAATCATGCTAAAACATGGTCTATTCTATCTATGATCTCAGTGGTTAAATGTTTGCTATATACAACTTAATGTCTTTTGATGCTTTTGTGCTTAACGGCCTTAAAGGCCTTAAATGCTTGAACACCGCTAAATGCTGCTTGCAGCTTTAATTATTATTAGGTGTTCAAGCACGAAGTGCTGAAAACCTATTGTAATTGTACTGATTTTTATTATTATTTTTCTGCCGTAAAACGCATCGTGCAGCCCAAACCGTAAGTGCTGGAGCCTTGAAACTTTGCCAGATGGTAGTACAAAAATCGAGGAGAGGTTATCAAAGTATGAGCCCGATTGGCCCATAGGTGGCGCTATAGCAAGCAAAAGTAGAAAATCGTAAATAACTCCTAGACCATTTATCCTAGAATCAAGTGTCTTATATCCCTGTAATCCTTGGCTCAAGACGGACAAAACGTATATCTCCGATTTTATTTGCGCCTGGAAAAATTTTCCGCCATCTTGGATTTTGTCCAAAACCTACTTTTGCGAACTAGTCCCTGGTTTTTCACCCGATTGGAACCAAACCAGTGCAGAAATGTTCTCTGGAGTCTGAATATGAATAATTATCAAAAAAAAGTTGAAATTTCGATTTCCGGTCGCTAGGGGGCGCAAAATGATCGTTGTGGGAGGAGCCTATTTTACTAAAATGGCTATAGCTCAAGAAGTAAATGAGATAGCTTAACCAAACTCGGTACACATGTGTATGAGGACAGTCTGGGGTCACAGTAAAAAAATCGCGTCGATCTAACACTAGGTGGCGCTATAACATTAAAAAAACATAAATAGGGCTATGACCACCTGACCGTTAGTCCGATTGACTTGAAAATTGGTATGCAGTGTCTTGGTCCAAGGCCCCATGTATGTATATAAGGACATTGGCGTATCTCAAAAAACATGGCCGCCATCGGCCAATGAAGTTTGAGCACCAATGAGACGAGGTTAACGGAGGCCAATCGGAACGAAACTCGATGGGCATGTTCGACTCATGGCCCAAGAGGTCTGTAAGAGTTTTGAAAGAAATCGGCCACTAGTTGGCGCTAACGAGTTTTACGGCTCTGTAATCACGTGGTCTTGCACACATCCCCACAAAATGTATATCATTTGATAGATCTCCTCATGCTGAACAACTTTGCCTCTAGAACCATTGCTGTCAATTAAATCGTTCATTAAATATTCACAAATATGTTTAAAACCTACTTTTGCGAACTAGTCCTAGGTTTTTCGCCCGATCGGAACCAGACAAGTCTAGGACAATTCTCTGGACTCTCTAAATCAATAATTATCAAAAAAAAGTTGAAATTTGGCATTTGGTTGGCTATAACAGGGTCATTTATAAAATGGGCGTGGCAAAATATAGTCAAAAGCCTATAAATCCTATACGAAAACTCAGAACTTCACAAAAATTGGTGAGCATATGTGACATAACATCCTTAAAAAGCACGCCAAATTTTATGGAGATCGGACCATAGGTGGCGCTATAACTGTTAAAAAGCTTTGAAACAATGTATTTCCTATGGTAAATTGCCTGTATTTGCTGTAAATGGTGTTTTGCATTTATTATCATGTAATGTTCATATCATAATGTTCAAAACCAGTGCAGTACAATTCTCTGGACTCTCTAGATCAATAATTATCAGAAAAAGTTGAACAACTTCATTTGGATGGCTATAATAGGGTCACTTCACAATGTAGCCATGACCTAGTGTCCCCAAAAGCTTATATCTCTTCAATGAATGCTCAGATCTTCTTAAAAACAAGTCAGAACATGTGCCATATGACTCCAAACAATCATGAAAAATTTCAGACAGATCGGACAAAATTTGCCTCTATAACAGTTAAAAATGAGAAAATTAAATGAATATAATGGCATATTAAGCCAATAAGTAGTATTTTACTGCCCCCTGCTGTTTAAAATATGAATTATACTTGAGTAGTGTGACAAAATTACTATTTAGACTTTATAAAATTACTATTTTAACATTTACAATCACATTAAGTCAAATTTCATCTATTGAAGTATAACTATTGACAATTCTGTCACATTGACAAATGTGAATCCTGAATGAGACATAGTTCAAATGTCTGTATCTACAACAGAATGTGTGTGTAGTCCTATGTTTCTGAATAAATTCTGAATAATCTGATTAATAGTTTGCAAAGACATGTATGAAATACCATTCAAATATATTTTCATAATGATTGTGTGTGTGTGAGTGTGTGTGTGTGTGTAAGCTTGCATAAAGGAGTTAAAATGGAAAAACTGGTTTGCTTTAGTGCAGAATACTGGTGAAAATCAAGCCTGTCAAAATGAAAGTGGCCAGCAGAGGGCAGTAGAAGACCACTTATTGGCTCATTCTACTTATTAATGAAGTCTTTTAACAGGTGCATTCATATTTAGACACTATAAAATCACTTGTATAACAATTACTATTATAACAGAATCATATTTTGTCAGAGTTTATCCCTTTATTTGTACTGACACTTCACATCAATGCTAGCAATGTGGTAAATCATGATAAACTATGCTAAATCATGCTAGAATCACGGTACTCTATGGCAGTTTTGGGAACCCTAATCAAACACATCTGATTCAACTCATCAGCTCATAATCACATAGGTTAATGAGCTGATGAGTTTAATCAGGTGTGATTGATTAGAGAGACAGAGAAAACAGGTCCTTCAGGACAGGTTTGGGAACCACTGCTCTATGGTAAATCATCCTAGAACGTAGTAAATCATACTAGAACGTTTCTAAATCATGGTGAATCATTAGAACTTGGTATATCATGGTAAACTATGGTAAATCATGCTAGATTCATGGTAAATCATACTGGAACATGGTAAATCATGAAAAATCACTCTAAAATGTGGTATATCATGGTAAATCATGCTAAAACAAGGTCTATTTCATCTATGATATCAGTGGTTAAATGCTTGCTACATAAAACTTAATGTCTTTTGATGCTTTTGAGCTTAACTGCCTTAACTGCCTTAACTGCTTGAACACCGATAAATGCTGCTTGCAGCTTTAATTATTATTATTATTTTCCCCTAAAACGCATCGTGCAGCCCAAACCGTAAGTGCTAGAGACTTGATATTTGGGATTAAGGTAGCACAGAAATCGAGGAGAGGTTGAGAGACTATGAGCCCGATTGGCCCATAGGTGGCGCTATAGCAATCAATTGCGCGAAACTGGTCATAACTCCTAGACCGTAAGTCGTAGAGTCAAGTGTCTTATATCACTGGAAAGCTGAACTCATGACTTAAAAAACGTATATCTCCGATTTCATTTCCGGTATGCAAATTTTTCCGCCATTTTGAATTTTGTCAAAAAACTACTTTTGCGAACTAGTCCCTGGTTTTTTGCCCGATCGGAACCAAACCAGTGCATAAATGTTCTCTGGAGTCTGAATATCAATAATTATCGAAAAAAAGTTGAAATTTCGATTTCCGGTCGCTAGGGGGCGCAAAATGAACGTTGTGGGAGGAGCCTATTTTACTAAAATGGCTATAACTCAAGAAGTAAATGAGATATCTTCACCAAACTTGACACACATGTGTATGAGGACATTCTGGGGTCACAGTAAAAAAACCGCGTCGATCTAACACTAGGTGGCGCTATAAGATTAAAAAAACATAAAAGGGGGTGTGGCCACCTGACCGTTAGTCCGATTGACTTGAAAATTGGTATGCAGTGTCTTGGTCCAAGGTGCCATGTATGTGTAAAAGGATATTGGCATATCTCAAAAAACATGGCTGCCATCGGCCAATGAAGTTTGAGCACCTTTTAAACAAGGTTAACGGAGGCCGATCAGAACGAAACTCAATGGGCATGTTCAACTCATGGCCCAAGAGGTCTGTAAGAGTTTTGAAAGAAATCGGCCACTAGTTGGCGCTAACGAGTTTTACGGCTCTGTAATCACGTGGTGTTGCACACATCCCCTCAATATGCATATCAGTCGATAGATCTCCTCATGCTGAACAACTTTGCCTCTAGAACCATTGCTGTCAATCAAACCGTTCATTAAATATTCACGAATATGTTAAAAACCTACTTTTGCGAACTAGTCCCTGGTTTTTCGCCCGATCGGAACCAGACCAGTCTAGGACAATTCTCTGGACTCTCTAGATCAATAATTATCGAAAAAAAGTTGAACTTTGCCCTTTGGTCTGCTATAACAGGATCATTTATAAAAAGGGGCGTGTCAAAACACACTCAAAAGCCTATAAATCATAAATAAAAACTCGGAACTTCACAAAAATTGGTGAGCATATGTGACATAACATCATTAACAAGCATGCAAAGTTTCATGGAGATCGGACAATAGGTGGCGCTATAACTGTTAAAAATCTTAAAAACCATGTATTCCCTATGGTAAATTGCCAGTATTGACTGTAAATGGTTTGTTCCATCTAAGATCATATAATTTTCATATAATAACGTTCAAAACCAGTGCAGTACAATTCTCTGGACTCTCTAGAGCAATAATTATCAGAAAAGGTTGAACTTCTGCATTTTGATGGCTATAATAGGGTCACTTCAATGTGTAGCCTTGACCGAGTGTGCTCGAAAGCCTATATCTCTTCGATGAATGCTCAGATCTTATTAAAAACAAGTCTGAACATGTGGGCCATGACTCCAAATAATCATGAAAATTTTCGGACAGATTGGACAAAATAGGCCTGTATAACAGTTAAAAAGGTGAAAATGATATGAACATAATGGCCTATTAAGCCAATAAGTGGTATTTTACTGCCCCCTGCTGTTTAAAAAAAGTCATTTTGTCACACTACTCAACTATAATTAATATTTAGACTTTATAAATTCACTATTTTAACATTTACAATAACATTTAGTCAAAATTCATCTATTGAAGTGACAATTGAGTCACACCGGATCCTGAAGTTCCAAATGTCTCTATCTACAACAGAATGAGTGTGTGTAGATTAAATGATATGAAAAACATGGCATATTGTATAAGTAGGCTGTAATAGCACTGTTGTCCACTAGATGGAGCAGCAGCATTAGACATTTTTAATCTTTTTATCAGCTTTCAGCATTGGCTAACAAACAAATGCTTAAAGCATTTTCTTTAATTAGTTTTATATTATTACATTGCAAAGAAATATGTGAAATGCTCATATACCATTAAAACAGATTTTCACAATAACATATCCCAAAAATGTGTGTGTGTGTGTGTAAGCATGCATTATGGACTTAACATGATAAAAATGGTTTGCTTCAGTGAAGAATACTGGAGAAATAAAGTAGTTGAAAATGAAAGTGAGCCAATAAGTGGTCTTCTACTGCCCTCTGCTGGCCACTCTTCTTATTAATAGTCTTTTCACATGTGCTTTTGCATTCATATGTATATAGACACTATAAAATCACTTATATAACAATTACTATTAAAACACATTCATATTCTGTCAGAGTGTATCAGTTCATTTGTACTGACACTTCACATCAATGCTAGCAATGTGGTAAATCATGGTGAATTGTGGTAGAACATGATTTTTCACAATAACATAACCCAAACGTGTGTACGTGTGTGTGCACGTGTGTGTGTGTGTGTGTGTGTGTGTGTGTGCGTGCATGTGTGTGTGTGTGTGTGTGTGTGTGTGTGAGAGAGAGCATGCATTATGGAGTTAACATGAAAAAAAAATGGTTTGCTTTAGTGCAGAATACTGGAGAAACAAAGTAGTTTAAAATTAAAGTGAGCCAATAAGTGGTCTTCTACTGCCCTCTGCTGGCCACTCTTCTTTTTAATAGTCTTTTCACATGTGCTTTTGCATTCATATGTATATAGACACTATAAAATCACTTATATAACAATTACTATTATAACACATTCATATTCTGTCAGAGTGTATCAGTTCAATTGTTCTGATGCTTCAAATAATTGCTATCAACGTGGTAAATCATGGTAAATAACGCCAGAAACATGGTAAATCATAGTAAAAAAGGTAAATCATGCTAGAATCCTGGTAAATTATTCTAGAATGTGCTATATCATGGTAAATCATCCTATAACATGGTATATCAAGGTAAACTATGGAAAATCATGTTAGATTCATGGTAAATCATACTGGAACATGGCAAATCATGAAAAATCACACTGAAATGTAGTATATCATGGTAAATCATGCTTGCTACATGCAACTTAATGTCTTTTGATGCTTTTGTGCTTAACGGCCTTAAAGGCCTTAACTGCTTGAACACCGCTAAATGCTGCTTGCAGCTTTAATTATTATTATTATTTTCCCCTAAAACGCATCGTGCAGCCCAAACCGTAAGTGCTGGAGCTCTGAAACTTTGTCAGATGGTAGTACAAAAATCGAGGAGAGGTTCAGAGAGTATGATCCCGATTGGCCAATAGGTGGCGCTACAGCGATCAATTGCGCGTAACTGCTCATAACTCCTAAACCGTAAGGTGTAGACTCAAGTGTCTTATATCATTGGAAAGCTGGACTCTTGACTTAAAAAACGTATATCTCCGATTTCATTTCCGGTATGCAAATTTTTCCGCCATTTTGAATTTTGTCAAAAAACTACTTTTGCGAACTAGTCCCTGGTTTTTTGCCCGATCGGAACCAAACCAGTGCAGAAATGTTCTCTGGAGTCTGAATATCAATAATTATCGAAAAAAAGTTGAATTTTCGATTCAGGTCGCTAGGGGGTGCAAAATGAACATTGTGGGAGGAGCCTATTTTACTAAAATGGCTATAACTCCAGAAGTAAATGAGATAGGTTGACCAAACTTGGCACACATGTGTATAAGGACAGTTTGGGGTCACAGTAAAAAAATCGCGACGATCGAACACTAGATGGCGCTATAACATTAAAAAAACATAAAAAGGGGTGTGGCCACCTGACCGTTAGTCCGATTGACTTGAAAATTGGTATGCAGTGTCTTGGTCCAAGGCCCCATGTATGTGTAAAAGGATATTGGCGTATCTCAAAAAACATGGCCGCCATCGACCAATGAAGTTTGAGCACCTATGAGACGAGGTTAACGGAGGCCGATCGGAACGAAACTCGATGGGCATGTTCGACTCATGGCCCTAGAGGCCTGTAAGAATTTTGAAACAAATCGGCCACTAGTTGGCGCTAACGAGTTTTACGGCTCTGAAATCACGTGGTGTTGCACACATCCCCACAAAATGCATATCATTTGATAGATCTCCTCATGCTGAACAACTTTGCCTCTAGAACCATTGTTGTCAATCAAATCGTTCATTAAATATTCACAATTATGTTAAAAACCTACTTTTGCGAACTAGTCCCTGGTTTTTCGCCCGATCGGAACCAAACCAGTCTAGGGCAATTCTCTGGACTCTCTAGATCAATAATTATCGAAAAAAAGTTGAAATTTTGCATTTGGGTGGCTGTAACAGGGTCATTTAGAAAAGGGGCGGGGCAAAATACGGTCAAAAGCCTATAAATCCTAAACGAAAATCTAAAACTTCACAGAAATTGATGAGCATATGTGTCATAACATGGTGAAGAAGCATGCAAAGTTTCATGGAGATCGGACCATAGGTGGCGCTATAACTGTTAAAAAGCTTTAAAACCATATATTTCCTCTGGTAAATTGCCTATATTGGCTGTAAATGGTTATTTCCATCTATTATGTCAGTGTTTAAATGTATGCTAAATAAAATTTAATGTCTTTTGATGCTTTTGTGCTTAACGGCCTTAAAGGCCTTAACTGCTTGAACACCGCTAAATGCTGCTTGCAGCTTTAATTAGTGGTGCTTGCCAAAGGCAAGGCAACACTAGTGTTATCTTGCAAAAATTATTCCACACAAAGTTTGGCGCGTAACTCGTCCCACACCGTTTATCACAGACCTCTGAGTGAGGCGTCAAATCGACCGGCTCATTGAGGAGAGGTGTGCTATGACTTTTCTAAGCGATCGGGTGTACGATGTTCGCACAGCGGACGAAAAAGCGGCCAAAAAAATCCCATTGACTTAACATTGCGGAATGTTCAGAAATTCAAATCCCAACTGTCACTTTCACACACACCCACAGAAAAGGGCCTGACAGCCCTCTCTCTCTCCCTCAGAGGATTTATTTTATCAAGCAGCCAATAAGTAATGGCCTAAAATCTTCATAGCCACACCATAGCAACCAGTTACAGCACCCTAGCAACCGTGGGCGATAGGCACGAAGCCGCAGGCCTCGTGCCATACTAAATAACTCTATAAAAACTCTATAAAAACTCCTTTTAAAAACTCCATAGTAATCATCTGTTAAAAAATACACGCCGACATCACAGACCCCTGATTGAGGCGTCAAATTGTGCGGATTATTGAGGAGAGGTGTGCTGTGACTTTTCTTACCGATCGGGGGTACGGTGTTTGCCCCAGGGGCAAATCATTGGGTAAAAAAAATCCCATAGACTTAACATTGCCACAAACTTTGACGACTCGTAGCACTGACCAATGATTTCTCAGAAACTTGTAATTTACCACATTTGAAGAGGCTGGTAGGCTCTGTAAGAACATACCTCACAATGGGGTAAAAGTTGCACCCCTGGGGGGCAGGAGCTGCTCAAAGTTGCCCCATTGACTTACTATGGTGTAGGACGGCCCATGAAATGGGCCGTCCTACACATTGCATAGGGATTTTGTATTGAACATAGCTCTGGATCACAGTGTCATAGAGACAAGGGGACGGGCTCATTTTACTCAGATGACCAATCAGTCTCTCAGGATCATTGTGAAGCTATTAAGCCACGCCCTAGCAACCATTTAGAGCACCTTAGCAACAAGTCCCATAGACTTCCATTGAAAGAGGTCAAAAGAATATCTCCGGATAGAAGTGTCATAGAAACACAAGGGTGGTCTCGTTTGACTCGGGGAAGCGCACAGCCAATCATGAATCCCCTCAACACTTCCTAGCCCCTCCCTAGCAACCATTGTCGAGCACCTTAGCAACTAAAATCTATAGAGGGATATCTTCCATTCTGAATGTCACAGAGGCATGGGAGTTGGTTTATATCATTCATACTGACAAGCAACCTTTGGACTTTGATGACTGGCAGCTGCCAAGCCATTCCCTAGCAACCAAACAGAGTACCCTAGCAACCATTTTGCAAGACCTATATCTCTGCATCAGAACATCGTATAGAGATGTGGTTTGGCTCTTTTGACTCATGCTAGCAAACAGGGCTTCCAACATGCTACACATGCTAGCTGTGAATAGCTACATGCTAATAGCGATTAGGTAGTGCTAAATCATGCCAAGAAAGTGTTAAGAACTCCAATAGTAACCATCTGTGACAAATACCAACCACCTAGCAACGTCCTAGCAACCACCCAGAATACCCTAGCAACCGCCTAGCAACACCATAGCAACCACCCAGAATACCCTAGCAACCGCCTAGCAACCACCCAGAACACCCTAGCAACCGCCTAGCAACCACCCAGAATACCCTAGCAACCGCCTAGCAACGCCATAGCAACCACCCAGAATACCCTAGCAACCACCTAGCAACACCATAGCAACCACCCAGAACACCCTAGCAACCGCCTAGCAACGCCCTAGTAACCACCAAGAATACCCTAGCAACTGCCTAGCAACGCCCTAGCAACCACCCAGAATACCCTAGCAACCGCCTAGCAACACCATAGCAACCACCCAGAACACCCTAGCAACCGCCTAGCAACCACCCAGAATACCCTAGCAACCGCCTAGCAATGCCATAGCAACCACCCAGAATACCCTAGCAACCACCTAGCAACACCATAGCAACCACCCAGAACACCCTAGCAACCGCCTAGCAACGCCCTAGCAACCACCAAGAATAGCCTAGCAACTGCCTAGCAACGCCCTAGCAACCACCCAGAATACCCTAGCAACCGCCTAGCAACACCATAGCAACCACCCAGAATACCCTAGCAACCGCCTAGCAACCACCCAGAACACCCTAGCAACCGCCTAGCAACGCCCTAGCAACCACCCAGAATACCCTAGCAACCGCCTAGCAACCACCCAGAACACCCTAGCAACGCCCTAGCAACCACCCAGAATACCCTAGCAACCGCCTAGCAACGCCCTAGCAACCACCCAGAATACCCTAGAAACCACCCAAAACACCCTAGCAACCACCTGAACAACATGAATAAGCCATATCTCAGCACCAGAACATCGTACAGACATGTTTGTTGGCTCGTATGCAATCATGTACCACACCCTAGCAACCGAGTGGTGAGTTTTGCCACTGCAAGCACCACTTCACATTTTCTTCTGGAAATGTACATTCTAGTTATTATTATTATTCTGCCGTAAAACGCATCGTGCAGCCCAAACCGTAAGGGCTAGAGAGCTGAAACTTTGTCAGATGGTAGTACAAAAATCGAGGAGAGGTTATCAAATTATGAGCCCGATTGGCCCATAGGTGGCGCTATAGCAACCAATTGCGCAAAACTGCTCATAACTCCTAGACCGTATGTCGTAGACTCAAGTGTCTTATATCATTGGAAAGCTGGACTCCTGACGAACAAAACGTATATCTCCGATTTCATTTCCGCCATGATAGATTTTCCGCCATTTTGAATTTTGTCGAAAAACTACTTTTGCGAACTAGTCCCTGGTTTTTTGCCCGATCGGAACCAAACCAGTGCAGAAATGTTCTCTGGAGTCTGAATATTAATAATTATCGAAAAAAAGTTGAAATTTTGATTCAGGGTCGCTAGGGGGCGCAAAATGAACGTTGTGGGCGGAGCCTATTTTACTAAAATGGCTATAACTCGAGAAGGAAATGAGATAGCTTCACCAAACTCGGTACACATGTGAATGAGTTCATTCTGAGGTTACAGTAAAAAAATCGCGACGATCGGACACTAGGTGGCGCTATAACATGAAAAAAACATAAAAGGGGGTGTGGCCACCTGACCGTTAGTCCGATTGACTTGAAAATTGGTATGCAGTGTCTTGGTCCAAGGTGCCATGTATGTGTAAAAGGATATTGGCATATCTCAAAAAACATGGCCGCCATCGGCCAATGAAGTTTGAGCACCTTTTAAACAAGGTTAACGGAGGCTGATCGGAACGAAACTCAATGGGCATGTTCAACTCATGGCCCAAGAGGTCTGTAAGAGTTTTGAAAGAAATCGGCCACTAGTTGGCGCTAACGAGTTTTACGGCTCTGTAATCACGTGGTGTTGCACACATCCCCACAATATGCATATCATTTGATAGATCTCCTCATGCTGAACAACTTTGCCTCTAGAACCATTGCTGTCAATCAAATCGTTCATTAAATATTCACGAAAATGTTAAAAACCTACTTTTGCAAACTAGTCCCTGGTTTTTCGCCCGATCGGAACCAGACCAGTCTAGGACAATTCTCTGGACTCTCTAGATCAATAATTATTGAAAAAAAGTTGAACTTTGCCCTTTTGTTCACTATAACAGGGTCATTTAGAAAATGGGCGTGTCAAAATACACTCAAAAGCCTATAAATCATAAATGAAAACTCAGAACTTGACAAAAATTGATGAGCATATGTGCCATAACATCATTAACAAGCATGCCAAATTTTATGGAGATCGGACCATAGGTGGCGCTATAACTGTTAAAAAGCTTTAAAACCGTACATTTCCTATGGTAAATTGACTGTATTGGCTGTAAATGCTTTTTGATGCTTTTGTGCTTAACGGCCTTAAAGCCCTTAACTGCTTGAACACCGCTAAATTCTGCTATGCAGCTTTAATTTATTAATGATATTGATTAAAATTGAGCCAATTCATCTACTGAACATACGAAAAATGTATTAAACTCATGTGCCAGAGTAGCTTTATCATCAATTACTTTTTGTACCATCTATTTGTAACTCTGGTTGTTTGCTGCTTTTGAGTCTTGTTTGTTAAATGATTTAATTGTTTCCATAGGGCTGTATTTTGACCTTTAGCACTTTCTATTAATTGTGTATATGATACTTTTGACTTCTGTAATTATTGTACTACTTTGTTTCTGAGACCTTTATAAATTATCTGTATTTAATTTTTAAGATAATGCCGTTTTTAAAGCTTGGTCTCTTTTTTTTCATAAGATTACTGTCAGGTGTGGGGGTGGTGAAAGGAGTGAGGACTCAGGTGCAGAGTTGATGGGCTTTATTTTAATAATAAAAATAAAACAAAATACAAACAAAAACTACCCCGAGGGGGAAAACTAGACTGACTTGACTTGACTTGACTTGACAGCAGGGAAACACGCAGCCAATGAGAACACTCATAAGCCACGTGTTCACACAAAACATGACAACATGAAAGCACACAGCTAGTGTTAAGGGCGGAACCGGAGGGACAGACCAGGCGGGCTCCGGAGGATCTGGAATCCTGGCTGAGGACCAGGGTGGTGCCGGCTGAGCAGGCGGCCAGGACAGAGCAGGCTTGACAGGCGTCCAGGGCGGAGCAGGCCGGGCAGGCTTCCAGGGCGGAGCATGAGTCCAGGGTGGCGCAGGCGTCCAGGGCGAAGCCGACGCTTCAGGGGGCCAGGGCGGGGTTAGACAATCGACAGGAGAGCACATGGCACAAGGAAACATACATAACAAGCCATGTGCTCACACCAAACATGACTAAAACACAATCACATGGCCAGTAAAACAAATCACAAGCCATGTGCTAACACAAAACTAGACATGAACACGCAGCCAATAAGAACACTCATAAGCCACAAACACAAGCTGTGTGCTGTTAAACACAAGCTGTGTGCTACACAGTACAAGGCAAAACAGGAGTGTCAGGGCTCTGTCACAAAACCAAGAAATAGACTAGACAGAAGTGACAGAACCCTGACAATTACAAATATCACTGTTTAACCACTGTAATGATACACTTTTCCTTGTGCATTTCAAAGTATAATATTTATTTACCAAATTAGTCACACTTTCAGTTAAGGAAGTGCAACACAAGTTCCCCTCATTTATTTGTAAGATATTATCCCAATCAGCATTGTTCATCTCTATTTCAAATTGACTTACTTTAGATTTCGGTATCTCAAACTTAATTCTATCTGGTCTCTGGTTTTTGAATTGCCTTAGTCGTTGTTTAGTTAATTTCCTGACTGTTAATAGTCAAGTCAAGTCACATTTATTTATATAGCGCTATTTACAATACAGATAACAAAGCAGTTTTACAGAGATAGCAGGAAAATAATGCAAAAAAGTTTAAACTGCTGAAGAAAATTTACAGAAAAGTTTCCAGAAGAAAATAGCGTCACAGTCCAGCTCAAGTAAGTTCAGTGATGTTTCATTTTTGTTTTTAAAAAAGTTATTAATTTAGTTCATTTATATAACTGTTCTGGAGTAAACCGTGATGTCATCATCCAGCTCAGTTCAGTTCTTGTATAATAGTGTCAATGCAGGCAGATCAATATTATAGTTGAATATTAAATTAAATGTTCAATTTAACCAAGATGAAGCAAACCAGGAGAATGCTTGGAATTGCAGTGTAACACTCAACATTCAAAATTTTGCAGTGAGTGATAGGGTGAACCAGGCTTTTATAGGCAGAGCCAATGAGGCTAATGATTAACAGCTGTATGTAATCATGGCTGATAAGTCCGGGCAAAGGATTATGGGGAATGGAGTCTGTGAAGGTGTGGTAATAGTCCTCTGATGGTAATCCCGAGCACTCTCATTGGTGATTGTTACAGTGTGATGGAGGATTATATAAAACAACAATATTAAATTGCAGGAGAAAAGGAGAAAGTATCACTTTTAAGGCTAAACATTAAATTTGTTTATTTAGCTCAATCTCTATACACTTAAAAGTTTCTCTAATATAGATCAACACCCCACCCTTACCAGATAATCTGTCTTTTCTAAAACAGACATAAACAGGGACATCTACCATATTTGTAGAGATATCACCTTGAAGCCATGTTTCACTTAAACAAATGTAATATAAATTTCATTCAGTTAGAAATATATTAACTTGATCCAACTTTGGCATCAGACTCCGAATGTTTAAGTGTCCGTCCTTTAGATGAGATGTTAAACGGAGGTCCTGATTCTCTGTGGTCATTAAAATCCCATGGCACTTCTCGTAAAGAGTAGGGGTGTAACCCAGGTGTCCTGGCCACATTCCCTCCAATGGCCCTTGCCAATCATGGGCTCCTAATAATCCCCATCCATTGAATTGGCTCTATCACTCTCTCTCCTCTTTCCACCTATAGCTGGTGTGTTGTGAGCGCACAGGCGCCGTTGTACTGTGGCTGCCGTCACATCATCCAAGTGGATGCTGCACACTGGTGGTGGTTGAGGAGAGACCCAGACATGATTGTAAAGCGCTTTGGGTGTACAGTAGTACATATGAAAAGCGCTATATAAATGCCTCATTCATTAATTCACCAAAAATTCCTCTTAGTTTAAATTTAGTGTTCCACACAATTTTGGCATGATTTACAGTTTGAAAAAACAGGTGATTTTTCTGTTTCAGCGTTGATCGACATTCATCCATAACTGACCTCAACTCCCGGTGAGTGTTGACAAGTGACTGAACTCTCGTGCAAACTCCTTTCTTCCTTCGCTGGCCCTGCTGGGTCTGTCCCACATGTTTACCTCATTTCACACCACTCTCGCCTAGTTCATCAAAGCCGTGATCCACTCCGTCAACCGTCTCACAGTGCTCACTTTTAACTCCTCCCGCCATCGCGCAGGCCGCCCTCGCTCCTCGCAGTCGCAGATCTTGCCAAATCAATCCCACGTGCTCACCGCCGGACACAACAAGGTCATCGGTGGCATAATCCCGCTCCAGCTGCATATTCACTTGAAGTAAACTCCGCAGATCGAGGCCTTTAGCCACACTGGCCATCGCTGCAGCAGAAGCCACTTCAATGGGATATTGCACTCCCGGAAGAAAGAGATTATTCACTGAGCCCGTAGATTCAATTGGAGCTTCACTTATGCTTATATTTTTACCCATATTAGGTCCAGTCCAGGGTTCAAATGTACATCACCAGCCAACAGTAGTAAAGTAACTAAAATGTTCAACTTAAAGCTGTTGCACTTGTTCATGTTTTGTTTAGTGAGTTTTATTTTGTTGTATTGTCCCAATGATTTCTGTCCAATCCTGCGATATAAAATGTAATGCCCATATCCACAACAATACAACTTGATTTGTTCTGTTGTTGACCGAAACCGCATATCAATGGGTGATGAAGTTTGCTTTGTTTCCAACCTTGAACCGTAATTAATTAATACCAGCACCATACAGCCGCTGATCAGTAAACAAATCAGTTGTTTACGAGGACCCTTTATCGTAGAGCACTTTCTTGCCACATTAAAAAATCCAATAAGCTCAAAGAAAATCATTTGATAAAAATTAACTAGGAGAGTGGAGCCTAACCAACCACTCATTCTCTTAGGAGCCATCTTGCATTCCAGTCTTTAATTCTGGAATTTTATGGTTTCCCCATAATTTGGAAATATTTGACCCATTCATTACAGTCACACCACAGCCTGTATCCAAAGATCATGTATCAAAAGATATGTTTGACTCATTAACAGCCAATGTGATAGTCAGTGGAGCAATCTTTGGAATCTCGGTTTCTTTCGAACTGTGAACTGTAAAAATACCCTCTTAATCAGATGCACTTTTTTCATCTCTGCTCACATAATACGATCTCTGTCCTTCTCTGGCCACAACTCTCTTTTTCCCCCTTGAATGTTCACGCACACATTCTCTTTCACTTGAGAGCCGAGTTTATGTTGGTCTTCTGAATACAGACTCAAACTACTGCGTTGAAGAATCCTCTCTCCTTGTTTCCAGTGTTGGTGTGACGGCACGAACAGCGAGTGGCCGCGAGCTCAAGCTCAACAACTGCCGTTTTCACAGCATTGAAATTTCTGTTGGTTTCGGTTGGGCGTTCCCTGAAAAGTGTTCACAGCACTGCTGTACATTAAGAGAGGCATTAAAAGAACATTTTTTAGTTTTTTCTTCACAAAAGAGCAACACAAGCACACCCTGCGTCCTTTTCAGGATGTCATTCAGCTTGTGCGTTTCTGGATGTGGTCGTTCCCTGGCGTCAGCAGACGGCCACAATAGTTGCCTCTCATGTTTGGGCATTCAGCACGCTGAGGCAGCTTTTGTGAATAGTTCATGTTCCCATTGCGGGAATATGACTATGGCAGCCTTGAGATCGAGACTCGCTTACCTCAAGGGAGGTGCAATTCCCTCGCCTATGCCCTGATCTAGTGCTTATTCTGGACCTCAGAATAGGCCTACTTCGGTGCTTAGCCAGGGTGATCTGAGGGTTACAGTGAGGGCTTTCCCGCCGAGGCAATCTCCGTTGGCCCCTCACGTCTCACTAACGCTGCTGCCGACGGAGCCTCGAAAAGAGCGTGCTGGTCCTTCACATGGACGACCAGTCGTGTCTTTTGGAGCTCCTCCTGATGACCAGATGTCGGTTGCAGCATCGGAGAGGGAGCTTCAGTCCTCTGGAGATGAGGTTTCGTCTGCGTTACCCCCTTCGGGGAGTGTAGCGTTGCCTGAGTCCGATCCAGAATGGGCGGCTATGCTTTCACGGGCCGCCGAGAAGATTGGGCTTGCGTGGAACCCTCCACCACGTTTCGAACCTTCCCAGTTGGACGATGGGTTTCTCGGGACGGGCCGTGCTGGTTCTCAGCGCGCCGCCCCGGTACCATTCTTTGCGAAAGTGCATGAGGAGCTCACTAGGACATGGACGGCGCCGTATAGTGCCAGAAGCCGTCCGAGTGGCTCCTCCCTCCTCACCACCCTCGATGGCGGAGCGGCTAAGGGGTAACCGATGCAGCGTGCCGTTGCGATCCAACTGTGTCCAGCGTCCGCTTCCTCCTGGCGGGGCAATCCACGCCTCCTGTCCAAGGCATGTAAGTTTTCGTCCAGTCCTACGGCGAAGGCTTACAGAGCCTGTGGACAGGCTGCTTCCGCCCTCCATGCCATTGCGCTCCTGCCGGTTCCTGGATGCCCCTCTGTCCCAGGTTGGGTTGTTCGGCGACGTGGTCGAGAGCTTTGCCCAGCAGTTCTCGGCCGCACAGAAGCAGACGGAGGCGATCCGACACATCCTGCCCCGGCGGACCGCTGCTGCTCCCACCTGTCCACCAGCCGCAGACCCTCAGTCCACTCGTCGCCAAGGTCGGCCTCCCGCAACGTCCTCCGCTCCCGCTAAGCCTCAGCAGCAGCCATCATCCAGGCCTCAGCGTGGAGCAAGTTGCAGGAAGTCGACCCTGCCCGTCTAGGCCGCTGCCAAACTAGGAGGCAAGCAGAGGTGCAAACAACCCTGAGACGGGCGACCCAGAGGTGGATCAAGTTGCTCTTCAGGAGATGGTGAACACGCCGCTCCTTCCCTCGGTGGAGGGCCTGGCGGAGAATCTTTTGTTTCCTTTTCTTTTTGTTCCCAAAACTGGCGGGGGCCAATGGTACCCACAATTTCAAGAAAAGAGCCATTTCTGAAACCTCTGGGTCCCAAGAGGGCGCGCTTGGCGGTCGATGACGCTATGCCTTGTCACCCTCAAGCCCCTCTTTCATCACCAGCGAGCAGCAGTGGCTGTGTCCCGGACGCATTGACGCCTCTGCACACTCACTCTGCCCCTCGACGGAAACAGGTACGTGTTGCACCACACATTCAGACCCCACTTCGGGCCGCTATGCCGTCCGAGTCGGGTCCCTGCATTCCGCTGCATTCAGGTCTGTGGACGGGGCCTCGACTGCATTGGCACATCAACTGCCTTGAGTTGTTAGCAGTACATCTTGCGCTGGGCCGCTTCAAAGTGCCGCTACTAGGCAAGCATGTACTGGTCCGTACGGACAGCACTGCGACCATTGCGTACCTCAACCGTCAGGGAGATCTGTTTGCCGCCCCGGACACATCTCACTGCCAGTTGTTCTATTCCCTGACCGAGGGGTCCCTCGGCACAGATGCTCTTGCAAACAGCTGGCCCCGGGGCCAGAGACCACTTCAGAGACCACCCTTTGAGCCTTTGCAGTCTGGTGTAGCCTCCCCTTTCTCAGGCTGGAGCCACCCCGGTGACATTCCATATGTTTCACTGCCCCTAACCGGCCAGGCCATATGTGTATTCTCCACATGTTACCTCCCTTAGGGCAGGATGTGGCTTCCGCAGCATCCCTCTCCCCGGGAAAGGCACACTTTCACAGTGTTATCCAAGAGTTCCACTGTGTGGGGTATAACGGAACAGCAGTTTGAACTCCCTCTACGCAGGCCTCCACTAAAATTCGTTAATTCGAACATGGTTAGAATTAAATGTCTAATAAGGTTAATGAGAAAAAGAAACAAGCACTACAGGAGCCAAAATTCACATCAAGCAACTGTGACTCAACGAAGTTACAAAGTAACAAATTCGAAACGTGTGAACAGATCAAAAGATCAAACAAAGCGACGCAAAATCAAGATCATTCGGATCATTCAGATCCTACAAATTATCCAGATCCTTGACGAGCCCCCAAATATGTTACGGCCCATAACAAAATAATAGCTTGTTAGACTGAATGAAATAAACAATGTCGGACCGAGCATATGAATGAGTCACAGACACTTGATGCTATTTTTAAGACACCAATCCACGCCTTCATTTACTTAAACAACCATAAAACAATACACAATGGTTCACACAAAATGTTTACAAAAACATATTAATGAATAAATAAAAATAAAAATAACAGTGAAGCGGTAGAGCAACTAGGGAAACAGAACGTCTGCCTACAACTGCTCTCACAAGTAGCATTATCTGGCTCTCGATAAAGTAAAACAGGTGAGTCTTCCAGGCAACTGCTTCTCTTGCTATGCTGACTAAATAACCAAAAATGTGAACTAATAAACAAATCCACTACAGTTACTGATTAATGAAAAGAAAATGACAACAAAAAACACTAAATACAAGATTACTCAAAAGTCCACAAAAGCACAAACAATACAAATTAAATTATAAAAAGAGGCGAATCTCTCCAAAGTAGCGAAGAGAGCAGCGGGCGTGAGAAACAATGGGAATGAGAGATTCCCCCTCAACCTAGAGACTCAAGATAATTATTATACAGATACATGTAACAATTACCTTTTTTTATGTCTCTTATGCTCACAAAGGCTGAATTTATTTAATAAAAAATACAGTAAAAACAGTAATATTGTGAAATATTATTACAATTCAAAATAATTGTTTTGTATTTTAATCAATTAAAAAAAAAGTAATTTATTCCTGTGATGACAAAGCTTAGAATTTTAAAAAAATCTTTTTTATGAATAGCAAAAGAAAGAAGGGTTGGAAATTAGTGTGAGTAATTAATGACAGAATTTTTAGTGAACTATCCATTTAAAAGGACCGTGAAACAATAGAAAGCACATGTGAAAAGTAAATAAACAATGAAATTATTAGTAGAAGTAATCATATAAATTTTCATTGTGATTCATTATGACACAGTCCCTAAGGTGATGTCAATGGAATTATATAAGCAACAGGTCCAGGATCAGGCCCCTCCCATCTGGGGTGGACAGGTTGAAGTGACTATGTAGGAGCTTATCCAGTGGGTCCATTTCACAAAAGGATATAGCATGATTCCTTCTGGCCATACAACAATGACATTCCCAAGTAATCATATTATATCTAAACCAAATGTGGACAAAAATCCACCATACTAAAAGAATGGAGTGGAATTGGAGAGTCTGCAGACTTGCACAAACTTAACAACAATACAAAATCAAGGCAAATTCTGAAACAGCCCTAAGCCTACATCGTGTCCTAACCAGATGCGAAACGCAAGACATTTTTTTTTTCTGTTAATCAGAGTTTTTGTTCCAAACCAGCCACATTTTGTTCCCTTTCGTTGTCACTCCGAGTTACGTCGGATGACGACGAATGGGGTTTCGCTTAGAAAGCCTATCAACTTCGAGTATTACAAAACGAGCCAATGGCAAAGAAATACCATGGGTCTGCGGAATTTGCATAGCGTATCTCCGCCCTACCTCGTGGGTATAAAAGGAAGACGCTGGCAACATGCAGATATGTTTTCGCTTCGGAGCCAAGTTTAATTCTTCACTCCCTAAGCCATCTCTGATTTTGTCAGCTTCTTCGAGACGAGCAATCTCTCTGGTGTTGGTGTGACGGCGATCTCCCGGCGAGTGCACACTTCCTGCTTATCTGTGCGTGGTTTGCCAGTAAGTGTGTTTCTCTGCGGGCGCTTCAGCACTTGAGTTTCTCTCACAAAAGAGCTTGCACGCGGCACGTCTTTTTAAAGATGCCTCGCCCGTGCACTTCTGGTTGCGGTCGACTTGTGTCTGACTCTGATGGGCACGAGCGCTGTCTGGTGTGTTTGGGCATTAATCACGCTAGAGCAGCGCTCGTGGATGAGTCATGTTCTCTCTGTGGGAACATGACCATCGCAACACTAAGATCGAGACTCAATGATCTCGCAAGAGAGTCCCCTCATCCACACCCTGATCTAGCGCCTCCACGAGAGGCTCTACTTCGGCTGGTGGCCAGGGTGATCTGAGGGTGACTGTGTGGAACAAAGCGCCGACTATCCGTCCGTGCCCCACAGCACCTTCTTCTGTGTTGCAACCCGCGAGTGTTCAGGGGATTCCCGCGGGACCGTCTTTTGATGTCCCGCGGGTTTCCTTTGGCGCTCCAGAGGAAGACGTGATGTCAATCGCAGCATCACAAGGCGGGTCTGATTCGTCTGGAAGTGACGACTCGTCACAGCTGCCACCTTCGGGTGTGAATACGGCTGTGGCTCAGTCTGATCCAGAGATGACGGCCATGCTTTCCCGGGCGGCCGCGAGCATTGGTTTAGAGTGGACCCCTCCACCCTGTCCCGAGCGCTCGCGGCTGGACGATTGGTTTTTGGGTGCAGCTGCGGCTTCCCGTCCGCAGCCTGCCCCAATACCTTTCTTCCCGGACGTGCATGATGAAATCTCGAAGTCCTGGAAGACTCCCATGTCTTCCCGCGACCGCTCGTTGGTTTCATCCGCCTTTCCTCCCCTCGATGGGGCAGCTGCCCGTGGGTACACTGGGCTCCCCCCGGTTGAACGCTCTGTTGCGATGCAACTGTGTCCTCAGAGTGCTTCTTCTCGCGGCGAGCCTAAGCACCCATCCAAAGCCTGTAGGTTTTCGTCTACGTTAGTGGCGAAGTCCTACAGAGCGGCGGGACAGGCGGCTGCCTCTCTGCATGCCATGGCCACTCTGCAGGTCTACCAGGCCCAGATGCTAAGGGACATGCACGAGGGTAGGACGGACCCAGGGCTCTTTGATGAGCTGCGCGCCGCCACCGACCTCGCTCTCCGGGCGACGAAGGTGACCGCACGCTCCCTGGGTCTGGTGATGTCCACAGCTGTGGTCCAGGAGAGACATCTGTGGCTGAACCTGGCTGACATGCGGGATGCTGAGCGGTCCCGGCTGCTCGACACCCCCATGTCCCAGGCCGGCCTATTCGGCGGTGCGGTGGAGGATTTCGCCCAACAGTTCTCCACCGCCCAGAAACAGACTGAGGCTATTAAACATATTCTGCCCCGACGGCCCGCTGCTGCCTCCACCCAGCCGACCGGGCAGAATCCTCAGTCTGTTCGCCGCCGAGGGCGCCCTCCTACGGCTCCCGCCCCTCCCGCCCGGCCCAAGCAGCAGCCTCCACCCGGGCCCGGTCGCGGAGGAAGCCGTAAGAAGGCGCCCCAGCCCTCTCCAGCCCCGCCCCCCGCTAAACGCCGGGCCAAGCGGCGCTCCTGAGACGGGCTGCTCAGGGATGATGATTGTTACTTCTCAGGAGGTGGTAGCAGGACCACTCCTTCCCCCGGTGGAGGGCCGGGGGAGAATCTTTTGTTCTCCACTCCCCGCTGCTCACCCCCGGGTGGGCAGCACCCTAATGTGGTTAAAGAAAGAAGTGACATTTCCATCCCTGAGCACACAGAGTTCTCGGACGACACGGTGCGCCGCCCTCGGGCCGTGCACCCCTCGTCCTCCTCTGTCCCAGAGCCGGATGACAGTGCGCGCCGTCCCCGGACCGTGCCGCTCTCATCCTCCTCTGTCGCCAGCCCCCTGGCAGAGCAGACCCCCGTGGAACGTTCGTCCTTCCCTGGTCTCCTCTGTCAGGGCGCGGTCAATGACTGTGCCCCCACACCGGGCCGCTATGCCGTCCACGTCTGGGCCAGTCATTCCGCCTCGCTGCACCACCGATGGGAAGTCTGTGGTTCGTATGACCCCGCTGGTACAGTTCTTGGGAGCTTGGTTAGAGCTTCCCAACCTGTCCCGCTGGGTCGCTCGGACGATCAGGCTCGGCTACGCGATTCAGTTTGCGCGGTCTCCTCCCCGCTTCAGGGGAGTCCGCTCCACTATGGTCGGTGGCAATGCCCCTATCATGAGAGCGGAGGTTGCCACCCTGCTGGCGAAGGGTGCGATCGAGGCTGTCCCTCCAGCCGAAATGAGGTCCGGCTTCTACAGCCCGTACTTCATTGTCCCGAAGAAAACCGGTGGGTTACGGCCAATCCTGGACCTGCGCGTGCTGAACCGCTCCCTTCACAGGCTGCCGTTCAAGATGCTCACGGCCAAACGCATTTTCGAATGTGTGCGGCCCCAGGATTGGTTTGCAGCGATCGACCTGAAGGACGCCTACTTTCATGTCTCCATTCTCCCTCGACACAGACCGTTCCTACGGTTTGCTTTCGAGGGGCAGGCATATCAGTACGCGGTTCTCCCATTCGGGTTAGCCCTGTCTCCTCGCGTCTTCACGAAGGTCGTCGAGGCAGCCCTTGTTCCCCTACGGGAACACGGGGTTCGCATCCTGAATTATCTCGACGACTGGCTGATCCTAGCTCACTCTCGAGACCAGGTTTGCGAACACAGGGACCTAGTGCTCCGGCACCTAGCCCGTCTGGGCCTTCGGGTCAACTGGGAGAAGAGCAAACTTTGCCCCGTGCAGAGGATCTCTTTTCTCGGTATGGAAATCGACTCGGTCGCCATGTCCGCGCAGCTTACGAGCGAGCGCGCGCAGTCACTGCTGACTTGCCTGAGACAGTTCGAGGGCAAGAGTGCGGTTCCACTGAAACTTTTTCAGAGGCTCCTGGGGCATATGGCATCTGCAGCCGCGGCAACGCCGCTCGGATTGCTTCATATGAGACCGCTTCAGCTTTGGCTTCGCGACCGAGTCCCGAGGTGGGCATGGCAACACGGCACCCTCCGAGTACCAGTTACTCCGACCTGCCGTCAGACCTTCACCCCGTGGTCGAACCTCAGTTTTCTACGGGCCGGAGTGCCCCTGGAACAAGCTTCCCGGCATGTTGTTGTAACGACAGATGCCTCTACCACGGGCTGGGGCGCCATGTGCAATGGACGTGCTGCCGCGGGCTCCTGGACAGGACCCCGACGCCTATGGCACGTCAATTGCCTCGAGTTGCTGGCTGTACGTCTTGCTCTGCGCCGCTTCCGGGCCGTGCTCAAGAATCAACACGTACTAGTCCGATCAGACAATACCGCCACTGTAGCGTACATCAACCGTCAAGGTGGTCTACGCTCCCGCCGTATGTCGCAACTCGCCCGCCACCTCCTCATATGGAGTCAGAAGCATCTGAGGTCGCTTCATGCCATTTATATCCCCGGAGCCCTGAACTGTGCAGCCGACGAGCTCTCACGGCTTCAGCCCCTCCCGGGAGATTGGCGACTCCATCCCCAGTCGGTTCAGCTGATTTGGGACCAGTTCGGGGACGCACAGATAGATCTGTTTGCCTCTCACGACTCGACCCATTGCGCCCTGTATTATTCCCTGACCGAGGGCACGCTCGGCACGGATGCACTGGCGCACAGCTGGCCGCGGGGCCGCAAATATGCGTTTCCCCCAGTGAGCCTTCTTGCGCAGACCCTGCGCAAGGTCAGGGAGGACGAGGAGCAGGTCATTCTGGTCGCGCCGTACTGGCCCACCCGGACCTGGTTCTCCGAACTCGTACTCCTCGCGACAGCACCTCCTTGGCCGATTCCCCTGAGGAAGGACCTTCTTTCTCAGGGACGGGGCACCCTATGGCACCCTCGTCCTGATCTTTGGAACCTCCACGTGTGGCTCCTGGACGGGACGAGGCAGGTTTGAGTACCCTACCACCAGCGGTGGTGGCTACCATCACTTCCGCTAGAGCGTCGTCCACGAGACACGTCTATGCGTTGAAGTGGAACCTCTTCGTCAGCTGGTGCTCTTCTCACCGAGAAGACCCCCGGAGATGTTCGATCAGTGTCGTGCTTTCCTTCCTTCAAGAAGGGTTGGAGCGAAGGCTGTCTCCCTCCACCCTGAAAGTCTATGTTGCCGCTATTGCCGCACACCATGACCCGGTCGAAGGTAAGTCTGTTGGGAAGCACGACCTGATCGTCAGGTCCTGAGAGGAGCGAGGAGACTGAATCCTCCTCGCCCTCCTCTCGTTCCCTCTTGGGACCTCTCAGTGGTTTTAATCCTCTGGGGTCGAGGAACGCGCCGGCGCGTTTTGCTGTTTTTTTTCCACATAGCAGCAACATAGACTTAAAATACTCCGTCATTTTTGGTCATATAAATAAAATCAATACATGATTATAAACTATAGAGGGTCTTCTTTTTTTTGTGTACACTCACATTAACATCAAAACCGTGTGCTTTTGTAAAATGAAGAAAATAAACAGGGTGTGCTTGATGGCGCAGTGGATAAGACACATGCCTTTGGTGTGAGAGACCCGGGTTCGAATCCACTGTGAGACACCAATGTGTCCCTGAGCAAGACACTTAACCCCTAATTGCTCCAGAGGCGTGCGACCTCTGACATACATAGCAATTGTAAGTCGCTTTGGATAAAAGCGTCAGCTAAATGAATAAATGTAAATGCTTTCTGTCTCCGTTAACTTTTTTTCTGGAGCACGTCTCTAAACTTAAACAAAGCTCAGCGAAAACTATTCACCCAAGCATGAGCAATATATCTTTATGATCATTTAAATTTGTACTTTTAAAATATCTAATTCAAAACTAAAATAAATATTCTCTGTTTATGTAATCTATAAAAAAAGAGAGGGGTGTCAGCCGATCTCATTATCGTTCTCTCAGCTCATTATTCTGCTAATGTGACACGCCCACGGACAGCGCGCGCTATTCAGACGCAAATGATCTGAAGCGACACATGCAAACGTGTCAACGCCCCTCATAAACGCGATAACACAACAAATTTAATCATCAGATTAATGTACCTTTTCGTCTTGCGAGGCTATGACTGTGAGGAGTAATCCTGGGACATTTACCTCAGAACATGTGCTGGTTTATTTTCATTTTGAGGAGCGACCGATCTAGCCGAGAATTGTGAGTAGCCTAAGTTTTTTATTCTTGTGCTTTGTTCTAATGTCTGTAAATGCAAAAAGACTGTTTAAATTTGAATCACGTTTCTGTGTGTGAATGAATTAACGGCACAGATGGGCGCTGTTGTTTATGTTTAGCCTACTATGTTACAGATGAAATATGAAAGACAACATTTCGTAGTTTTGGATAGATTATAAAGTTTTTATTCTAAAATATCAAATAAGCTTTTGTCATCCAGTTTCTGCTCATATTTTAAATATAAAGTAGGCTATGTTCTGTCAAAAATAAACTCATCAACTAAGATGCTATTATAGTGTTTGTTCCAATGTAAGCTATATAAAAACTAATGAATCCTTAACTTTAAAATATGTAGGCTATGATAATACTGAGGAATACTGTAGTAAGTTTTTTTCATTCTCAAGTGAATCGCGTTTCTGTGTGTGAATGAATGAACGGCAGAGATGCGCTGTTTACCACAACTCGCAAAAAGACAGTTTAAATTTGAATCGCGTTTCTGTGTGTGAATGAATGATCCGCTTTTAGCAAACTATATTGCTATACTGAGATGAGTAAAAATCGACTGAAATATGTTGAAATAAAATGTATTTGTATAAGCAACGTATTAAACTGCAAATTAACATTTATATTTCTTATATAAACGAAAGACCTATGTTACAGACATATGAAAGACAACATTTCGTTGACTAGTTTTGGATAGATTATAAATTTTTACTGTAAAATATTTGCCACCTCAAATAAGCTTTTGTTTGCCAATTTTTGCTCATATGTTAAATAGCCTATAGTATGTTTTGTCAAAAATAAAGTAATCAAATAATATGTTATTATGTGTTTGTTCCAATGTAGCCTAGGCTATATCCAAAGTAATGAATCCATAACTTTGAAATATGCATGATAAAATGTATACTTTAGTTTTTACAAAGAAAGATTGCACTTGAATTGTTGTTGTAATTGTAACATTTTTAATAAAAATATATATTTACAAGGTAGATGTAAACAAACTATTAAAAGGTAAATATAAGCCTTTTCTTTAAATATTTTTATTGAGTTTTATTAGTGACAAATTTGGGGAGAGGATACATATTCCAAAACTGAAAATACAGTATGATAATTAACTGCACAATTACTAGACATGGAAAAATATAAAAAAAAAATGAGACGCTTCCAACTGTGAACCAATTTGGTAGAATATATATATATATACAGGTCCTTCTCAAAAAATTAGCATATTGTGATAAAGTTCATTATTTTCCATAATGTAATGATAAAAATTAAACTTTCATATATTTTAGATTCATTGCACACCAACTGAAATATTTCAGGTCTTTTATTGTTTTAAAGGATTAGTTCACTTTTTAAAAAACTTTTGCTGATAATTTACTCACCCCCATATCATCCAAGATGTCTATGTCTTTCTTTCTTCAGTCGAAAAGAAATTAAGGTTTTTGATGAAAACATTCCAGGATTTTTCTCCATATAATGGACTTCAATGGTAACCAGACGGTTCAAAGTCCAAATGAGCGTTTCAGTGCAGCTTCAAAGGGCTTTAAACGACACCAGACGATGCATAAGGGTCTTATCTAGCGAAACGATCACTCATTTCAAAAAGAAATAAAAAAGTTTAAGTTTTATAAGCCTTGCTCTGTTCTGTATTGCGTGCTAGTGACGTCACGTAATACGCAATTACGTTGAAAAGGTCACGCTTCTTGACGTTTGTGGAAGTACCGAGTCAGTGTTTACAAGTTGAATGCGCAAACAAAGTCAAACGCCGTTTACAAAAAAAAGAAATTAAAAGGTAAAACAACGATGTCGGGCGATTTTGAACTTAGAGGAGAAGATGAGATGCAGTTTTTCACCTTTCTGAACCGGAATACACAGAGGAAAAGCGTGACCTTTTCAACGTAATTGCGTATTACGTGACGTTACAAACGTGCATCACAGAACAGAGCAAGGCGAGCATTTGTGCTTATAAAACTTAAAGTGTTTTATTTATTTTTGAAATGACCGATCGTTAAGCTAGATAAGACCCTTATTCATCGTCTGGTGTCGTTTAAAGCCCTTTGAAGCTGCACTGAAACGCTCATTTGGACTTTGAACCGTCTGGTTCCCATTGAAGTCCATTATATGGAGAAAAATCCTGGAATGTTTTCATCAAAAACCTTAATTTCTTTTCGACTGAAGAAAGAAAGACATAGACATCTTGGATGACATGGGGGTGAGTAAATTATCAGCAAAAGTTTTTTAAAAAGTGAACTAATCCTTTAATACTGATGATTTTGGCATACAGCTCATGAAAACCCAAAATTCCTATCTCAAAAAATTAGCATATCATGAAAAGGTTCTCTAAACGAGCTATTAACCTAATCATCTGAATCAACTAATTAACTCTAAACACCTGCAAAAGATTCCTGAGGCTTTTAAAAACTCCCAGCCTGTTTCATTACTCAAAACCGCAATCATGGGTAAGACTGCCGACCTGACTGCTGTCCAGAAGGCCATCATTGACACCCTCAAGCAAGAGGGTTAGACAAAGAAAGAAATTTCTGAACAAATAGGCTGTTCCCAGAGTGCTGTATCAAGGCACCTCAGTGGGAAGTCTGTGGGAAGGAAAAAGTGTGGCAAAAAACGCTGCACAACGAGAAGAGGTGACCGGACCCTGAGGAAGATTGTGGAGAAGGACCGATTCCAGACCTTGGGGGACCTGCGGAAGCAGTGGACTGAGTCTGGAGTAGAAACATCCAGAGCCACCGTGCACAGGCGTGTGCAGGAAATGGGCTACAGGTGCCGCATTCCCCAGGTCAAGCCACTTTTGAACCAGAAACACCAGCAGCTGACATGGCACCCCAGACCATCACTGACTGTGGGTACTTGACACTGGACTTCAGGCATTTTGGCATTTCCTTCTCCCCAGTCTTCCTCCAGACTCTGGCACCTTGATTTCCGAATGACATGCAAAATTTGCTTTCATCCGAAAAAAGTACTTTGGACCACTGAGCAACAGTCCAGTGCTGCTTCTCTGTAGCCCAGGTCAGGCGCTTCTGCCGCTGTTTCTGGTTCAAAAGTGGCTTGACCTGGGGAATGCGGCACCTGTAGCCCATTTCCTGCACACGCCTGTGCACGGTGGCTCTGGATGTTTCTACTCCAGACTCAGTCCACTGCTTCCGCAGGTCCCCCAAGGTCTGGAATCGGTCCTTCTCCACAATCTTCCTCAGGGTCCGGTCACCTCTTCTCGTTGTGCAGCGTTTTTTGCCACACTTTTTCCTTCCCACAGACTTCCCACTGAGGTGCCTTGATACAGCACTCTGGGAACAGCCTATTTGTTCAGAAATTTCTTTCTGTGTCTTACCCTCTTGCTTGAGGGTGTCAATGATGGCCTTCTGGACAGCAGTCAGGTCGGCAGTCTTACCCATGATTGCGGTTTTGAGTAATGAAACAGGCTGGGAGTTTTTAAAAGCCTCAGGAATCTTTTGCAGGTGTTTAGAGTTAATTAGTTGATTCAGATGATTAGGTTAATAGCTCGTTTAGAGAACCTTTTCATGATATGCTAATTTTTTTAGATAGGAATTTTGGGTTTTCATGAGCTGTATGCCAAAATCATCAGTATTAAAACAATAAAAGACCTGAAATATTTCAGTTGGTGTGCAATGCATCTAAAATATATGAAAGTTTCATTTTTATCATTACATTATGGAAAATAATGAACTTTATCACAATATGCTAATTTTTTGAGAAGGACCTGTATATATATATATATATATATATATATATATATATATATATATATATATATACACACACACACACATATATATTGCTCTTGCATTCTTTCTTGTGGCTCAGTGACACACCTGAATGAATGGCTCATTAAGTATGCGGGCCCCATTGTCTCCTCAGGTGTGAACCACTAAATATGCATGATGGTGTTGAAATCGTTGACGCCCCTTGCGCATATTGCCTTTCCAAACAAAAAGTGTCTTACAAAATTTAAATCAATGTATTGTTTTATGTGAATGATTAGGCAGGATGATTTTCACATCATTTTGAAGAAAAAACTCTAGGCAACGGCATCCATTAGTCAAAAGTCTTGTGGACACATATTTAGTATGTGTTTTGTGGCCTTATTTCAGAAACTTTATTTTTTATTTTTTTCAATAACCATGCATAAACAATATTCCCTCAAAAATACAAACATGTACATACATGTTGCTCACATATTATGGTAGCCCTGTTTGTGCTAAATAGAGTGTAATTACACCTTTGCCATTAATATGTTTATAAGCAACTGAAAAAAACACAAATGTCAGGGCATGTCAGAACATCTCAAGGACCCCAAAAACCCCTTAGACCCCAGAGGGTTAACTGCCCTGCAGAGTGCTCCCTTTGAGCCTTTGCAATCAGTGGAGCTTAAGTTCCTGTCAATGAAGACAGCGCTCCTGGTTGCATTGGCCTCCATCAAGAGGGTAGGGGACCTGCACGCATTCTCCGTTGATGAAGCGTGCCTGGAATTCGGGCCGGCCTACTCTCACGTGATCCTGAGACCCCGGCTCGGATATGTGCCCAAGGTTCCTACCACTCACTTCCGGGACCACGTGGTGAACCTGCAAGCGCTGCCCCTGGAGGAGGCAGACCCAGCCTTGGCACTGCTCTGTCCAGTACGCGCTCTCCGCGCCTATGTAGACAGTACGCAGTGTTTCAGGACCTCAGACCAGCTCTTTGTCTGTTATGGTGGGAAGCTGAAGGGAAAGGCTCTCTCCAAGCAAAGGTTGTCTCACTGGATAGTGGACGCCATTGCTTTGGCAAACCAGCAGCAAGGTCGACCGTGCCCCCTTGGTGTGACTGCCCACTCCACCCGGAGTGTGGCGTCCTCTTGGGCTCTAGCGCATGGCGCCTCGCTAACAGACATCTGCAGAGCTGCAGCCTGGGCGACACCGAACACATTCGCCAGATTCTATAATCTCCAAGTGGAGCCTGTGTCCTCTCATGTACTCGCTTCAGCCAGCTAGTACTGGACCCGCTCAGGTGTCTTCGCTTGCTCGCCATTCCACTCCACGGACTGGATACGTGCGATATATTCCTCAGGTGAGCTTCCCCGAAAGCCCTGAGTTCCTCCAGCACTCCTGACGTCGGCGCCAGTGTCTATTGCCTGCGCGTCGGCTAGGTGCCTCCCGTGTGCATGGTCCCTCCTCTGAGCGACCCCCACATGTGTATTTCCACTATAAGCCTCTCTGAGCATGTGTCTTTCCCTTGGCAAGCCACCTTGCCACCCCTGGGGTTGAAATATTCCACCTGCGGCTGGACACCCCAGTGTTCTCCATATGCATCCCTCCGGGTCATATGTGTATTCTCTAAGTCCCCCCCTCTGGGTTGGCAATAATTGCATATTTCCTCTAAGCTATGGGATATGCTCCCCAGTGTACCTTGTTATTCCTGTGCTAAATAGGAGTCCCTCGTCCGTGCCAGTCTCACGACAGGGATCTCAGATTTACGCAGGGCACTGGAAGACAGCCGAGAAGGTGGCGTGATTAGACTGGTAACCCCATTCGTCGTCATCCGACGTAACTCGGAGTGACAACGAAAGGGAACGTCTCAGTTACGTATGTAACCCTCGTTCCCTGAGTAGGGAACGGAGATGTTACGTCTGCCTGCCACTTTCCGCTGTACCGCGGGGATCGCCTGAGCTCAGTCTTGGCTCCTCAGCGAAGAAACATATCTGCATGTTGCCAGCGTCTTCCTTTTATACCCACGAGGTAGGGCGGAGATACGCTATGCAAATTCCGCAGACCCATGGCATTTCTTTACCATTGGCTCGTTTTGTAATACTCGAAGTTGATAGGCTTTCTAAGCGAAACCCCATTCGTCGTCATCCGACGTAACGTCTCCATTCCCTACTCAGGGAACGAGGGTTACATACGTAACCGAGACGTTTTACAAACAGTATCTATTTCTGCGATGTTGCTGCTGGAACAACATACAATGTATGACAATGATAATCCCAGGTGACGATTATGTCCTTTATTTAATGTGAGTTTGAATATAATTTTACTTGACCTTTATAGACATATTGAAAGCAACAATGGATAGGCTAATTCACCTCTTCTTGAAAATAAATTAAAGGAAACAACAATGTTCAGATTGTCAACAAAGTGAACAAATCAGTATATTCTATGATAAAAAAAGATTGTTTCAGTTACTCAGTATGTATTCTTAATCAAGTTAAAATGGTGTAAGATTTATGAATGTGATAATATACTTATCCATTTAGTTGAGAATGCTTGCAGAGAGAGAAATCCACATGCTCTTCTGATTGGTAGTGATTTTTGATTGATATAGTCGTGTCTCGAGTAGAGTCTGGTTTGGACAGATAAATTGCTTGCTGCTGGAAATCTTATCGCATCAAGTCTGGTTAGGACTGTTAGGCTTTTTAAATTTGCTTTTCAAAGCTGCAATTTCTGCCAAAGGCCAACTCAAGCAACAGAACTAACAAGCAGCATCATGCGCTGTTTATTTCCCCTGTTTTGTCTGAATGCCAGGGTATGGCAACTGCCATACTCTGCTATACATAAAGGCCGGCCCTGAGCTTATCCAGGAGCATGGATGCCGGACGGTGTTGGAGGGCTTTTCTGTTCCCTGCTCTCCTCTCTACATTAGTGGATTGAGAGTCCCCAGTGCTGTGCTTTCTGTCATATGTAGCTTTAGCCAATAGCATCTGGGGGGGACTGTTCACCTCTGGGTCTCTCCCAAATGGAACGGACAAGGGGGGGGGGGAACGGGGGATCCACTGTATAGAGCAATACTCTAATCGAATTAGTGGGCTAAAGTCACACCTCGACTTTCTTCCAAATAACACACATTTCATTCATAATATTATAAATACAGGCCTATAGTTCCTGCACATTTTTGTTTTTCTGAACTGTATAAAATGGCTAATAAAAATAGGTAATACAAAACGATTATGTGGTCACCAAGGTGAATTGGTTTAGACTTGACTTCTGGTCGTGACTCGTGAGTGACAGTGTTGTGGGGGGGTGGGGGGGGTTGTCTGTTGATTGTCGAGTGCCAAATAAACACAGAGATGGACAGGAAAAGGTCAAAGCCATCAGGTGCCCAATTTAGAAAAAAAAGAAAAGAAGAAGAGGAGAAACGAGCAAAAGATAAAGGTATGCAACTATGTTCTCTCTGTATGATTACAGTATCCATGTCATGAATGAATGGCTAATGTTAATTGGTGGGTGTAACTCTTACGTTTGTTAGCCTTTTTGCTATGATGCTTGCTATGCTTATACAACAATAATTTGATTTTAACTCAACAAACACGAGATCTAATTTCACCATAATATTGTGCTTTGCAAAAAAACTGTTACAAGTTCAGTTATTATTTATGTCCATCAGTTGGGTTAACGTTAGGCCCTGTAATTAGTCAACAGAATTTTCAAATCTGTAACGTTAGGTAGTTTCAAAGATGAACATTTGCTATTTATTTGCTACAACTCTATTTCGTGACAAAGTATAGTTTAACAAGTCATAACTAAAAGTGTGCCATGCATTCGAGGCAGTAACCAAGGAGCTAATGGTTTGTGTGATGAAGGATTTGTGCTATTTAGAATATTTATTCTATATTTTATTTGTATATTATTCTTAATATTTTATATTATTGTTGCTCTCTGCTCTTGTTAAATTTTTTATATATCTGATTGTATATATTTTTGGCACATTTATGTATATAGTGTATATTTATTTAAAGGGATAGTTCACCCAAAAATGAAAATTCTGTCAGTATTTACTCACCCTCATGTTGTTCCAACCTCGTAAGACCTTCGTTCATCTTCAGAACACGAATTAAGATATTTTTGATTAAATCTAAGAGCTGGATCACTCCTCCATAGGCTTCTAAGGGATTGAAACTTGCCAGCCCCGAAAAGTTATTAAAAACATCGTTAAAATAGTCCAAGTGACTACAGTGGCTCAATCTTAAGTTTATCAAGCGACGAGAATACTTTTTGTTCGCAAAAACAAACAAAAATAACGACTTTATTTCAACTATTCATTTCCTTCTCTGTGGGCCTCTAGTCAGTTAACGTAGTGTGATAGCGTAGTGCTACGTCACACGTAGGCTCACTATTGGCCGATGCTGGTCATGTGTGTGATGCGTGTGACGTACACTGTTAGCCCGGACAAGTTGAATCTACTTAAAAAATGTGAGCAAACTGGTTGCCCTAAAATAATTAAGTAATGGTAACTTAAAAAATTTAAGTTAATTTAACTTAAAATGTTTTGTAATATCAATTACTTTGCAGTTATTACACATAGTATATTTAAGTTCAATGTACTAGCCCGTATACTTAAAAAAATGGAGCAAACTGGTTGCCCTAAAAAAATTAAGTAATGTGTACTTGATAACTTGAGTAAAATTTTAAAAAAGCAAGCAAACAACATAACATTTTTCACCTCTTTTTATTTCAATTGAAATCTTTTCATTTTAAAATACAAAACACAGGGAAGAAACATCATTTCTTGTAATTAATGACAGGATTTTTATTTCTGGGTGAACTAATCCTTTAAACTGCAGTAAAAAATATTTTATTTTGAGCCTATTTCACTTTTGAAGACAAATATTTTCAGTTTTTCATATCATTAACCAGTATTTCAGATATTGAAAAACTTTAAAAAATACTGAAAATAAAAGTCTGGGAGATACTGATTAAATTATTCTGAAAATTAGTAGCAGACAGCTGGTCTGCATTAATGGTACTATTAATAACTTACAGAGCAGGTCTTAAAGAATGCAGAAGGGTCATCCCCCAAAATGACCGGCAGTCCACGAAGGCAAAGGGACCTAACATCTGTTGGCTCGGTGGTCTGGAAGATATTGGAGATATTGAAGTTTGTTAGGGATGCTCACATGTATGAACAAAATTACTGAGCTTCCCCCAAATGTGTCAGATTTTAGGAAGTAAAGAATAGGGCAAGACAAGATGACAAACAGGAAAGGAGAGAGGAGAGAAAAGGGGTAAAGGAAAAAAGATGAAACAAGAAAAGTGGAAGAGTATAGTGGAGAGGAAAGGAGAGAAAAAGAATGTAATTTAAGAATGAATTTTAAGAATGTAAAGAAAAAGAAGTCCAGAGGAAAGAGGAGAGACAAGAAAATAATAAATAGAAGAGATGAGAAGGAGAGAAATTACAAAAAGAGTGGGTAGACTGATGTAGACAAGTAAACGCACCTTTGTCTGACGTAAAAGCTCAGCCAAAAGATGGCCGGCGAGGCCTTTCTTCTTCCTGAAGATTTCCATCAGATTTGGAGAGTAATGATCAAGTGCATCAAAGAAGTTCTCTCTGAGATTTTTCCCCACCACTCGGTTGAACTCATAATAAACCTAAAAGGTCAGATAAAACATAGCAAACCATATTGGCTTACCGTCACATCTATGACCACAATGCTACATGATTTCAGTTACAGTTTATGACCTAAGTGGTCATAAATACCCATTTTCATTTATACATATATGTTTATTCAAATACTTAAGTTAAAAAACAAAAACTTACCTGGCTTTCTGTAAACAGAGATGGCCATCGAAGAACCATCTTGCTGATGTTTGGCTGTTGATCAGATAATTTGGTGTGAAATTGGGATAAGTGAACTTTTAAGGCATTGAATGATTTAAATGTACATAGACAATCCTGATGCAAACAATGAAATGGCTCAGTTCTAGCATAAGTTCCATGTTTGAGTCTATAATGTTTAAATAACTGTGATCTTTTTTCACAGTTAACGACAATACTTACACTTCCAAAGCATTTCTTCCTGTCATCTGCAACACAATAAACAAGATAGTTTATCGTTAGAGGGCATCCATCCATTTTAATCAGCGACAACTTATTCCATTTAAAACAATGGCTGTATTAAAATGTAAGTTTTTTCTAACTTTAGCTTAAATTCACTCACCAGATTTAGTAAACTGTGGTCGTCACGTCTCACTTCACTGGAAAGTGTTGTATCTGTGTCGAACATGCAGGGGTTAAAATGGGACCGCCGTGCACGAGTGGGAAAACCACCTAGTTAACAGGTGAAAATGTCACGACCTGTTTAAAGCATGTTATTGCTCACAAACAGCACCTCAATAATAAAAAAAACACTTAAAACAATAAACGGACGAAAAAAGTCAGATTAATTAGTCAGAAGATCGAGCAGGATCTTGTTCGGATGCACGCGAGTGAAAAGGGTTTTTAGCTTTTAGGGGCATATTTTTGTCCCAAACGGTTTAAAACTATGTTTTACACTACTCACAAACATCATTTTGAAGGAGAGAGAGAGAGAGAAAAAAACAAATGAACAGATGAAACTATGTCTGCTAAATTCGTCTGTTTCAAGTTCAAGCGGGACCAGTGAAAAAAACTCCAAAATTACTTAAAACAACGTTTTCACTACTCACAAACAAAAATCGTTGAAAAATAGAAATAATAAGACTGGCTAAAACATTTGCTTTTAAGTACTTACGAACAGCTCTACGAGAGAAAATGGCGTTGCTTGCCTGACTAGTTGCAACAGCTAACTGTGTGTGCGTGCGTCACGTGTGTGGGGGGAAGGGGCGTGGTCAGTACACAAACTTTACAATTTTAATCCATTAAACTTAAAGTTTTCCACACATTCAAATATGTCTACAAAAGTAGTAGAATTCACTTACATTTTTATAGTAATACATTCAAAATTAAATAATTTAAGTATGCTGTAATTAATTAGTTAATTAGATATAAAATCTGGGCTAACAGTGTACAACAACAGAAGCTTATGCTATTACACTAGTGAACTGACTCGAGGCCCACAGAGAAGGAAATGAATAGTTGAAATAAAATCGTTATTTTTGTTTTGTTTGTTTTTGTTTGTTTTGTAAAATCTTTGCACTTTTGGTGTTTATATATATATATATATATATATATATTATATATATATATATATATATATATGTATATATATATATTATATGTTTATATATATATATATTTGGTGTTTATATATATATATTATTTAAAATTTTACTTATTTTATTGTTGTATGGAATTTCTTACTTTCATATAACTTTTTTCAGAAGGTGAGATGCTTGGTGTATGACAAAGAGCTTGTGTATGGAAACATCCATGCTAAGGCATTTCAGAGCTTTACATGAGACTGCACAGCCCCAGAACAATCCTACAAGCACACAAAGTAGGACTGTTGCTTCATGATTTTTATTCATAATTGTGAATGCATTATCATGATTTCAATTAATATATTTATATTACATATAACTTCTTTCATTATAGCATCTCACAAGCAAATGGTTGATGAGGCATTGGTCAACATGGTCATAAAAGACTCGCAGCCATTTACAGTGGTTGAGGATGAGGGTTTCAGGGGTCTCATCCATGCCCTTGATCCTTCCTATATAATCCCAACCAGACAGGTAAGTATAGCAGAGGTCGATTTTGATGTATAATCTATATAATATATCCGTATCTATAATAATATAATTTTACTATAAATGTTTTATGAACTCAAAAAGGCTTCATAGAAAATGGTGGCTTCAAAATATGATGAAGCAAAGAGGAAGGCCAAGGCTAACATGGAAAAAGCAACTGCTGTGTCTCTAACATCGGATATGTGGACTTCTATCAACACGGATGCATATCTTACAATAACCTGCCATTACATTGATGACAGTTATAAGCTGAATACAGTGTTGTTGGATGTTGAGAAGTTCCCAAACAGGCACACAGTGGAAAATATGGCCCTGGTGAATGGAGTGGGCAATCAAGGACAAAGTGAAGTGTCTTGTCACAGATGCAGCAGCAAACATGATTGCTTGTGCAAGAATTCTGCAAGTGAGACATTCAGTTTGCATTGCACATGCACTTAACACCATGGTTAAAAAGTCTTTTGAACAGGTACCAGCTCTGTGACATTCAGAACAAAGCAAAAAAAGTGGTCACCTATTTTCGAAGCAGCACCTCTGCCAAAGAAATGTTGACCCAGGTGCAGCAAGAGATGAACAGGCCAGTTCTTAAACTAGTGAATGAAGTGGAAACACGCTGGAACAGCACTTTTCACATGCTTCAACGGCTGCATGAGGAAAGGCAAACTGTGGGAGCATCCCTTGCCTCACTTAAAACTGATATAGCTCCACTTCACGCACAGGACTATGAAGCCATACAGCAAATTCTGTGTGTTCTCGTCCCATTCCACCTGGCCACAGTAGAGCTGTCCGAGGAAAAACGAGTGTCTGGCTCTAAAGTAATTCCTTTGCTAAAAATGATTCACCATTCATTACAGATTGAACAAATTAGGTATTTATTTTTATTTATGTAGAATACTCATTAGCAAATTTTGATGTCTTTTTTATTATTTTTTTATTTTTGCACAGAGTAAATCATTTTGTATTTCATAGGTTGACCATGGAAATCACAAAGGAATTAACTGAAAACCTCATCAGGCGTCTGAGGGAACATATCTGGAATATGGAGTCGCTCAGCATAATGACCATGGCAACCAGGGGCGGATTTGCCATCGGGAATACCGGGAACAATCCCGAAAGGCCGGTCCATTTCAGGCCGACGAACCGGCCGGTGGTCAAAGAGTTTTTTTTTGTTTTTTTTTAATACGCGAGCGGCCGGCGGAACGCTGTGTCTGTGTGTGTGTGTTTCAGACTGGGCCAAACCAATACTTTCAATCTGAGGGGGGATACGAGCGGCCCCTCCCAACTTGGACTGATCCTCGTTTTTCCAGACATCCGATTGGCTCAAACTAGGCGCCGATCAAAGGAGTTTACTTTTGGTCAGGTTTGGCGGGTTTGTGTGAATGCAACAGAGACGGACGGGAAAAATGGCGAAAAGAAGGAAAGAAGAGAAAGAAATGGGTGGGGCCAAAAAAATAAGAATTAAAAAGAAAAAAATGTTGGCACAAGAGGCAGCTAAATGCGCCAAATTAACAGACCTTTCCTGTAAGGAAGGACCCAGCAGCATGGACAGGACAGGTGCACGATTAGTGATGCATTTATTATACACTGAAATTATTTATATTTGCATTTAAATATAGGCATATATATTATATATTTATAGATATATTATATATTATAAACAGCAGTTTGCAGTGTGTCGTCACACACAGACAACATCCTTCTATAAGCAAGGAATCTCTGTATGTCTGTATATGTATATTAGCTGTTAAGGTCAGTGTTGGAGAGGGACAGGTTGAGGATGACCCCTGCAGTCATATTGATGAGGAGGGAGAGAAGGACGAGGAGGAGGAGGAGCAGGAGGAGGAGGAGGAGGAAGGAAAGCAGCAAGAGAAAGAAGAGCAGGAGGATGAGGAGAATGGAACCAGCACAAAAACAGTGACAGGGGCAGTGTGCAGGGCTGGGTAGGCAATCATATTAGGCATAGATAGAATAAGATATATTAAAATAGAGTCATATCTTTATGCCCCAAGTTCAATTAAACAGAAAAAAAATGAGCTTAGCCACTATTGCCTTTATTTTAATGGCTTGCTGAATTAGATATCTATGTTAATTTCCGATGATAAAATTAGTTATTTTTAATAATAATTATAACTGAGTGACATTCTTCTCATGCAGTACAACTAGTACATACAGAGGCAGGGTCCAACCCAGGTGAAGATGCGCCAGGGATAGACCAACACAGAGCTGAAGATGAGGGCTTTGATTTGTATACACGCCCGGCCTCCACAGATTTAGATCTTTTTTTTTTCTTACCACCCTCAACAACCCCCCATAAAAGGCACGAGTATCTATCATACCAAAGATGGTATTATGAGAAAGTGGCTCACATACTGTAAGAAAGAAAACTCACTGTACTGCACAGTATGTTTGGCATATGCAAAGCCATCTGCAAATGAAAGTGCATTCATTAAGGGGGAATGACAGCCTAGAAGCATGTACATCAGAGAATAGATGAGCACGAAAGAAGCCAAGTTCACAGAGACAGTGCAGAAGCATATTTGTGACCCTGGATCACAAAACCAGTCTTAAGTAGCACGGGTAGGGCCTATATTTGTGGGAATAGCCAACAATACATTGTATGGGTCAAAATTATAAATTTTTCTTTTATGCCAAAAATCATTAGGATATTAAGTAAAGATCATGTTCCATGAAGATATTTTGTAAATTTCCTACCGTAAATGTATAAAACATTTATTTTTGTGAGTGAATGCAGCACAATCGCGAACATAAATGGACAACTTTAAAGGGGATTTTCTCAATGTTTCGATTTTTTTGCACCCTCAGATTCCAGATTTTCAAATAGTTGTATCTCGGCCAAATATTGTCCTATCCTAACAAACCATACATCAATGGAAAGCTTACTTATTCAGCTTTCATGTGATGTATAAATCTCAATTTCCAAAAAATGACCCATATGACTGGTTTTGTCATCCAGGGTCACATTTTATGATGGCCAGTCAAGCAGACATAGCAAGCTTGCTAAGTGGAAAACAAGTGTCTCTTCACCGTGACCAAGTCACAAAGAAACGCCAAGTCATGGACCGTGTCATAGAAGTGATAAAAGTCATCGGAAAGTGTGGTCTTAGCTATAGAGGCACCAAATTTGAAGCTGCATACACATGGGACAACATTGCTGTTGGCAAAAGCCTACATAAGACCGGGGTTAAAGGCAGAGGATCTTTCATTACACTGCTCTCTAAAACATCTGTCAAAAAAGTGATTGATGTAATCAGCCACTTAATCAAAGAAAGCATTTCAAGGGAAGTAAGGCAAGCAGGAATGTTTTCTCTGCAGATTGACACCACACAAGATGTTACCTCCACAGACCAGTGTGCTGTTATCCTCAGATATGTGACTGATGTGGTCCATGAGAAGCTCATAGGTGTGGTTGAATGTGAGTCAGCAGCTGGAGAGTATTTTGTGGAGCTACTTAAAAAAACTCTGGCAAAGGTGGATATTGAGCTTAGCAACTGTGTTGGCAACTCAACAGATGGAGCCGCAAACATGCAAGGCCAGTACAAGGGGTTCTCTGCTTTGCTGTCATCAGAGTCTCCCAACCAAGTGCACATCTGGTGCTATGCACATGTGCTTAATCTTGTTCTGGGAGACACCACGAGTGCTGTGATAGAAAGTGCATCCCTTTTCTCCATTGTGAACGATGTTGCTGTATTTATCAAGGACTCATACAAGCGTATGAAAATGTGGGAGGAAGTGAGTGATGACAAGTGACACAGACGGCTGTCTCCTATCGGGGAGACAAGATGGTGGGCCAAGGACCAGGCCCTAAGCAAGATATTTGGCTGTTTTGGTAACCCAGACAATGCTTTGTATGTTGAGTTAATCATAACACTGAAAAGGATAGTGGAAGATATGTCAATCAAAGCACATGTCAGAGCAAGAGCTAAGGGGTACATGGAGTCCCTACTGAAGCATGAAACGGTGCTGACAGCGCAGATATTCTTGAGAATCTTTGAGATTACCTCACCACTCTCCAGTTACCTCCAGGCCAGTGGCATGGACCTAATCACTACTCATCAACTAGTTATGGGGGCCCAAGACAGCCTAAAATCCTGCAACAGGGACATGGATGGTGTCACAAAAGCTGCAAATGTCTTTGTTGAATGGGCTAACAAGGAGCTGGAGGAGAATGGATCTAAAGAGGTGGTTCAGGGGGCTCTACCTGAAAAAAAAAATCAGAAAGAAGATGTCCATGCCAGGTGAAGGAGCAGAGGAAGAACATTCATTGAATACAGAGGATCAGTACAGGATCAAGGTGCACAATGTCATTTTGGACACAGTGACTCAGAGCATTTAGACTCGCTATTCTGCAAATGGAGCTCTTTATGATGATTTTGCATGCCTCGATCCAAGGAATTTTGGTACACTAAGAGATAGGGGGCTTCCATCTGAATCACTCAAACACCTCAGTAAATGCCTCCTTAGGTTCGATGAAAGAGCAACATCTGGAAGGCTCAATGCCGAGCTCTGTAGTCTGGCCAACCAGTGGGAGAGACTTAAGTTGCCACATTTGGAGTCATACACTGTCCGCACTGCAGAAGAGACAGAGGATGGAGAAGACATGGAACTGAATAACACCATCTGCATCTCCTGTAAAGTCAATTTGTGTTTATCATATCCTCTCCAAATACAACCTCCTCACTGATGCCTATCATGTAATTGGACTGGCCTACAAGTTCTTGCTTACACTCTCTTTCAGTCAAGTGGCCTGTGAGAGGACCTTTTCTACACTCAAGTTTGTAAAGAACAGACTGAGGAGCACCCTGACACAGGAGCGTCTTGAGGCATTCATGCTAATGTGCACAGAGAAAGAGATCCTAATGACTTTAGACAACGATGGAGTCATAGACAGAGTTGCAGAGTCCAGTGAACTCCTCCAAAGATTGCTGGTGATGTGAGGTAGGACAGTTTTAGGTTTTTAGGAGTTTTAGGCCTGTATACCTTGGATGTTGGTTGTTTTTGTCTCCAAATATTTGCTTTGATGAGCTAATTGTTTTTATTTTCTATTATTGCACACATACACGCACACACACATGTGCTACATAATTATAGAGCAGGAGAAGCAGGAGAAGGGAGAGGAAGAGGAAGAGGAGGAGGAGCAGCAGGAGGAGAGAGGAGGAGCAGCAGGAGGAGGAGGAGAGAGAAGGAGGAGGAGAGAGGAGCAGCAACAGGAGGAGAGAGGAGGAGGAGCAGCAGGAGGAGAGAGGAGGAGGAGCAGCAGGAGGAGGATAGAGCAGGAGGAGCAGCAGGAGGAGGAGAGAGGAGGAGGAGCAGCAGGAGGAGGAGAGAGGAGCAGCAGGAGGAGAGAGGAGGAGCAGGAGGAGGAGAGAGGAGGAGCAGCAGGAGGAGGAGAGAGGAGGAGCAGCAGGAGGAGAGAGGAGGAGCAGGAACCAGGAAACAGACAGGTAGAGGGGCAGTGTGCAGGGCTGGGTAGGCAATCATATTAGGAAATATCAATCAATCAATCAATCAATCAAAGCTTTATTAAAGGGTCATGAAACACCCCTCTTTCAGCTCAAGTCTAGCTCACAATCTTTTTGAAAAATGCAACTTAAATGGGAGTGGATGGCTGTGAGATGAAGGGAGGGGTGTGGGTGTGGTATGACACGGCAGAGGAGAGGGGAGGGGAGAGGGGGGAACTGTCATCGCCAGTGGCCCATGCATATCGACTGTCACTAAAAATCAGTAGTAAAACGTGAGGAAATGCTAGATTTTTTTTTATAGCTGGCAAAATTAAAGTCTAATGAAATACACTGACACTTTGTAGCGACTGACCGAATCCTGTTTTCCTTTCACTACTGAACAAATATGAACACATATATGTTTAATTCACAAAACCTTGAATCATGTGATATGGTGCCCCAATGTCTGCCAGCAGGTCATTGATTAACTTCATTTATGACGCATTGCGCAATCAAGAAACAGGTCCCCGTTGTTCTCAAATCCTTACACTGCTTGCAATTTGTGTTCAGTCACAAAGAATAAGAACTGATCCATTCAGGGTCTCAAGCTAATTTCCCCCCCCCCCTCATCAATTATTATCTCTCCTTAGGCTGAAAAGTGGATTTACACACAAAACTACCCTTTGTCTTGAAGACAACCATTTGCGAACTAAACCCTCACGTGGTACACACCACGGATGGACAGATGCTGACCATAAGGATACCCACACGCACACGCCACACATACCCGCACACAAACGTCCTTTGTGTGCAACTTAGGATAGAAATATCCTTAATGTATATAACACAGAATTGTATCTGACCTTCCTGTATGCATGCATATCTAATTAGTTTTGTCTTATTCTATAGGTGTAATTTGAGACTGGTCGGTAACTTCGAATCTTAAGTGTATTTCTAAAGAAAGATTACCTAACAGGATCACCTTCTGTAACTCTCCCTCTTGCTAGCTCATAAAACTTTATGACCCCCAAAAGGAATTCCAAGGGAATCCCAGCTCCCACTTGAATTCTGATAAAGACAGAGGAATAGACTCTGCAATCTTATATTTTCTATAAGTATAACCACTTAAGAAGTGTATAAACATGAATTTGATTTTTCCTAGGTCATGGTAGCCGGTATTATGGCTTTATAGTCGTGTGAGTGAACATTAAATGTGTGTAATTCTGCATATGAATGTAATTTTATGTTTCTTCTACTTTTTCCTGCCATTCTCGGTACCTGTTTGACCGTCTTGTTTTGACTAAACAAGCCATACATAGGATATTACAGTAAAATGTATTGTTCTGTGTGTACAATCTTTCTGGTTAGAAATGACAAAATTTTATGCCATCATAAATTATCCTGACAAGACAAAGAAGAACTTTTCCCGCTCGAGATACTCTAAGATGATTGGTTCACGTACGCGAAGCAGGCGTGAACCCCTCCTCTCCATAAGAGACTGACACAGAAGTTTCTCGGAGAGCACTTGAGAGCACTTTCCCTGTGAGAGGTTTCCGGTCCCATGGCTCCTTAGGGAGCATTCTCCGTTTTTCTTTTCTTTTCCTTTCTTTACTAAGTTTTATTTTCCTATTCGCCTCTCCCTCCACGAGGGAGATGAACTCTGAATTATTTCCTTGGTAACTTCACGTTCGGTGAACCTTTAAAATTTCACGCGAGTCTGCTCGCCCCGGAAGACACGAGAGAACACGCCTATAGCGCCGAAGGACAAACACGCATACGACTCTGCGTTCCTCAGCAACACAAGAGAACCCTATGCAAGTATAGGTTATTGATTTGATTTGATTGATGTGATTTCTTGTTGTCTCTCTAAGGGTTACGTTGTCTGTGATTTTTGCCATGCTGCGATCACCCCGGTGATCTCTCTCTCTCTCTCTCTCTCTTTCTCATCCTCTTACTCTCTCTCTCCCTCCCTCTCAATCTCTCTCTCTCTCACTCACTCTCTCTCTCTCTCACTCCCGTTTGTTATTCGTTCTGTCTCATTAGTTTTACTGTTTACTGTACATACATGTATCCCGTGTTTAAATGTAGAATTCTGTATCCGTAGTTTCATTTTATTAAAACCATTATATTCTTGATTGCTTCTGTCTAAAATGCTCATTTTACAAAGTCAATGAAATGTTGATCTAGCTACAAAAGCTTTTATTATGGACTACTTTGAGTAGTTTAATCTTATAAACACAGGAAAATTAATGTTCACGGCCAGAAGATTGATATTTCTTGGAGTTTATAAGAAGGGATAACTTTGTTGAGAAGTTGACAAGTTAATCTTACGGCCGTTTGCTGGACAAACAGATCGTTCGATAGCTAAATTAATTCCATTAAAGGTTATCTCAGATAATCGATTTGGAAAGAGACCATTGATATATGAATGAGGAATTATAATTCGTTGTGATTGATCATTCATAGGTACAATCGATCTATTTTCAACTTCGATAATTTAACTGTAATATGCAATATATTAATCATATTCATGATTAATTATTCAAATTCCCTATATATCATTTGAGCTAATGTTAATGTAATACCTAATGTTGTTACAACTTTATTATTGTCTTTTCAAAAGTAACTGAATGCCCTGCTACATATATTAGCCTACAGTAATCGTAATTCTATTTAAAACATATTAATATACATGTATAATTATAATGTCATTATAAAATATATAGTTGTTTATATACACACTATAAATGCATATATTTGAATATAATTAATTTTCCGCTTTAAAAAAAACGTAGCCTAGATCTACGCGCTCCCTGAACCCCAATAATAAAGATGGACAGTGACATAGAAATTTGCAGTGGCAGCAGTATGCATGGCTCTGTGGAGGTGGAGGACATCTCTCCTCCTGAATCCCCAGGGCTAAATAGTTACATAATAGATGGCGGTGCAGGTCCTCTGCCCTATCTATTTGAACCATTAGCCCCTGCCGCGACTGTGGAGGAAAACATGGACGAACCGGAGGCCGCGCGGATGGGAGAAGTGTCAGAATGGTAGATAACTAAATCCGATCCTGAAATTAGCATAACGTTTTTATTCATAAACGTATAATTTTGCTACAGGTGTACTTGTGGTCACTGTACCAGGCTGTCTCCAAGAGAAAACTTGTGCTGGAGGGAGGTGGTACAGGTAAACGCAGCTTGACACTCATTCACTGTATTGCATTTCAGTATCTAATTAGTAAAAATACACGTTTTACCATATGTAGGTGTTGGGCATGTTTACTTTATATATATATATATATATATATATAGAATGTAAACATGCCCATATATATATATATATATATATATATATGCATACATACATCAGGGCTCAACATAAAAAAAAATCCCCACTGGCCCCCAGGGCCAGTAGATCAGAGTTTTGCTGGCCCCTTCTATATTTTTACTGGCCCTGAAAGAAATATAAGGAAAAGCACTTTTCCATTAAACTGTATTTATTGTATACATTAGGATTAATTTTTCTTGTCCCCTCACAATGACAGTAAACTAATTATTACATGAGTGATGATTAATGTTACATAGGCCTATTTTCACTTCAAAATGGCGAAATTAGACAAAAGTATATTAGTTTGCCTGATTATTTTTGTCATTCGTTTAACATTTATGACCTAAAAAAACTGTCAATGAAGAAAAAATGAAGAACGCGCTGAATCTGATTCTATAACAAGACTGAAGCGAACACGAATTATGCATTTTGCATAACGGCTCGGTCGGCTTTTGTTGGATATTTCCGGCAAACGAAACAGTACATGCCCTCATAGCCTTTCTCCACCCAGTTGTACTGTGTTTTCCATGACACTAGGAATTAGGGCTGGGCGATATGGCCAAAAAAATCATATCTCGGTATTTTTTGGTTAATTGGCGATATACGATATATATCTCGGTAGCCTATTTTCTACGTTTCTATTTGGATAAAGAAAATCTGTATTTATTTAAAAAAAAAAAAGTTATTTCACAACCTGCTCAATGATATCCAAACAATGTTGATATTGAAGGATATGGAAACAAATATAGGGAATGTAATGTAGGCTATGCAATATATTATGTGCAAAAAGGTGGTTAAAATCACATTACATGACTAAAGGCTAAACTAAAAATGAAAATAAAAACAAAAGCACAAACTAATTATATTAGCTTGCATTTGATTACCCCATTATAATGGTCACTTTCATAAAAACATACTTGTAGATTTAAAATTCCACATATGGCACATTTATTGTCTCCAACAACAAATATTTTAGCAATATGTTTATTTTAGTCAGAATTATTGCGCTACTATAGAGGGTATGCGCGTGACGTCACCGTCAACTGGAGTGATTGAGGCCACGCCCACTGAGTGGCAAAAAGACTGAGCGGCAGCATTGGTTTTCAGCGTGAATGCCGTGAAAAACACAAAAAACACATCTAAAACGGGAAAGAGCTTTGCGATTGACTGTACAACTACATTTGACAAGAAATCTGAGGTATATTTTTACAGACTGCCGAAAGCTACAGAACAGAGAAGCAAATGGATCACTGCAATTCATAGAAACAACTTGACTCCAGGCAGAGAAAAATGGATTAGCAGTTATCATTGAGCACGTTTACATGCACACCAGTAAGCTGATAACTCACAAATATCAGCTTATTGAAATAACCAGTTTCCGCTGTTTACATGCAAACCAGTAAAACCAATGCAAGTAATGACTTTATTAACAACACACCATGACTTAATAAATCAGGCCATGACCCTGTGTGACGACAAAACAATAATTTGCGTATCTGACTCTGAGTATTTCATTTGTTATGTCGGTTGATGTTAAATAAAGCTTGCAACATGTCAGCGGGAAACTTACAGCTCGTATATTATCCTCTCATGCAGTAACAGATGTAGCGTTTTGACTGAACCACTTCTACTTCTGCACGAGATGAGAAGACATTTTTATAATGTTCTGGGTCATGCAAGAGTCTGCATTTGTGATATATTTCCTTCTTCCTTTCCTGCAAAACGCTCACTCTGTCTGGATGTGTTTAAATCTGCACTAAGCATGCGTTTCTGTCACATTTCACACATGTGCACTTCAATAAGCCGACAGAAAGCAGGTTAATGCGTTTACATAATGCGAAATCCGAGTAAGAGGCAAAAAACTACCTGTGTCGACCGGTTTATGCTTAAGCCAGTCATGACCCTACTCTGATAAAAGAAAACGGGTTTCCGCGTTTACATGACCACATGCGTCGTCGGCTTATTACGCACAATCGGATCTTTTTAAATAAACTGTCAAAAAAACTATAGGCTACAAGTTTTAGGGCTGGACGATATGATTATAGCCTATATATAACATTGATATTGTGATTACCTGGTGCGTTCATGTGCTATGGTAATTATGGTAAATACCAAAAGCCGACGTGGAAAATGCACATGAACACCCCCTCATGTGGTATTTTCCACTGGGCAGCTCGTAGAATATTTTGATGCACGAGTTGCCGAGATGAGATAACCTTTGACGTTTTCAAAATGGCGGAGAGCAACGCGAGAGTCGTGAATGGTAAAAATATGTACTATTCATGATCTAGAAAATATAGGCTACAGCATATTATTTACCGTTTGAGTTTTGATAAATCATCTTCTTGCTGTAGCAGATGACTTAAGCAATCTAAAATAGTTTTAGCTAAATAACAGTTCTGGATCTCCATCTTTTTACCACATTACGACAACAAAAGCACTTGAACGCAACACACTATATTGTATTTATATAAAGCGTTCACAGGCAAATTTGTTTCACGTATTTCCCCGGCGTCGAAATCAGGCACATATAAATGTAAGGAAACATGATGGCTGCATGTCAATATCCATGGATCACTGGATCTTTGGTAGGCCTAAGTTGTAAGGAACACTTATATCGAGTCCAACCATCGTTTGTTTTACTCTCGTTTCTGCAGTTTCCCCTATTAAATCCAGTCACGCAGCAGCTCTTTTGCCACTCAGTCCGGCTGAGGGGGCGTGTTCCCGTGGGAAAGTGACGTCAATGCATACCCTCTATTCTATAGAGGGAATGCATTAACGTCACTTTCCCGCCGGAACACGCTCCCTCAGCCGGACTGAGTGGCAGAAGAGCAGCTGCGTGACTGGATTTAATAGGGGAAACTGCGAAAACGCAAGTAAAACAAACGATTATCAGTTTAAACTAAAGATTGGACTCAATATAGTGTTCCTTACAACTTACTAAAGATCCAGTGATCCATGGATATTGACATGCAGCCAGGAATCGTGTTTCCTGACATTTATATGTGTCTGATTTTGACACCGGGGGAAATACATACAGCAAATTTGCCTGTGAACGCTTTATATAAATACAATATAGGCAGGTCTAAATCCAGGTGATCACTTATATCAATGTTATATATATCATCATATCGTCTAGACTTAAAACTTGTATAGTTTTTTGTCAGTGTTTATTTAAAAATGTCAAGTTATACAGAATATACAGTGGTAAATATTTGATTGATGAGTTGTCACTGCAATATATAACAATACAATATATAGAGAATGATTTTACCACTAAATTCAGCATATTGACACAAAAATGATAACTGCAAATCCACCTTTCGCTGCCTGGATCCAGTTGTTTCTATGAATTGCAGTGATCTATTTGCTTCTCTGTTCTGTAGCTTTAGGTAGTCTGCAAAAATATACCTCATATTTCTTGTCAAATCTAGTTGTACAGTCAGTCTCAAAGCTCTTTCCCGTTTTAGACGCGTTTTGTGTGTTTTTCCGCAGCATTCACGCTGAAAACCAATGCTGCCGCTCAGTGTTTTTGCCACTTGTGGGCGTAACCGCAGTCACTCCGGCCAACGGTGACGTCACATGCATATCCTCTATTGTGCTCCGTCTGTTTGGTGTGCATGCGCGCGGTGGCGCTCATTAACGGAAGCTTGAATTTTAGCGGAGACTCATTTGCAGAAGCTCGTCCTCTCCTGACAGTGAAATGGACATATTTGTTTGACTTTCTAACATTTACAGATGGAGAATATACCTGTGAAATGTAAGTTAAGCACTGAGGAAAGCACCACGTCTCAAACGCATTAAACAGCGCAAGTATTAAATCTGTCAGTCAGCAACAGTATCAGAGTATCTGACAATGCAAGCTGCTTTAAACTTGTTAACTAACATTATATCTTACCAGTTATTTTGAAGCGCTTAATATAAGCTTGTGTCATGTTTAGGACAAATTGTACTATGTTCTTTCACTGCAGGAGCTCACACTGCGTCCTCCTCTATTTTTCAGATGTGCTCGTATCAAACTACTGTATCGATATAAACGGTATTGCCTCATTCCATATCGTTTAAAAAGAAATCGATATATTGTACAAAATATACCACCCAGCCCTACTAGGAATGTCCTCTTTCTCGTATCAGCCTCGTAGTTCTTTGACATTTTAACACGTTATAAATAACCTGAAGTAATATTGACACTCTTCGCGCCACTGTGTATGACGTTTGCTGTTTGTTTTGCTGATGGCGGGCCAGTGACTGGCCAATCAACTAGCCCGACATACTCTTTTACTGGCCCCGGGCCATCGGGCCATTGCTTATGTCGAGCCCTGCATACATATGCATAAACATATATATATGTTTATGCATGTGTATGTATGTATGTATATACACACACACATATATATATATATATATATATATATATATATCTTATACACTTTTTATTTGGTTATTACTTTTACTTCCTGGCATGTAGGTGATGCACAGATGTGAGCAGGTTGGTGGGGCAGCAATGCATAACTGCTCATCCAGGTTTTGAACCTGTCACCCTAAACACATTTGTTTTGCAAGCTGTGTATGGCACATATCGTCAGCTCTTCAGTGACATGAAGAACACAGTCCTCAATAGGGTTAGTAACAATCTTACCTGGTGTTAACTAAACATATAATTTTACAAATTACCATACATTTACAGTATGTTTCAGTTGCTACAGACACCTGGCCTATAGGAATTTTGTCCGGTGGTGCTGGGGGTATCTTGGACGACACATTAGGGTGGTGATTCCCTCGTGTGCTGTTACCCGCATTAGAGAGCAGTTCCCTGACAATACTGGAACCTATTCAGGTTTTCAACCACCTCCCCTTGACTAAAATAAAGAATTTAACATTGCAATTTGTCCATGTAATTTGTTTATTTACTTTAGATCACAACTGATCACAGACAGAAGGTGGTCTAAATCGTGATGTGTGTTGTGCAACAGCTTCACTCTTTTCAGGTCTTTGAAACTGTGTGCGGAGGTGGTCAGGAACTTGCAGTCCGTTTAGAGATTCCTGAAACAGTTGTGGCTGCTCCAACACAGTTTCAAAAAGCAGATCCTGCAATCTGTCAACATATTCTGCAGAACATAAAAAAAAAAAAAATTGTACTTTACAGATAGATAGATGATAGATAGACAAGACAGATAGATAGATATAGATAGATAAAGACAGACAGATAGATAGATATAGATAGATAAAGACAGACAGATAGATATAGATAGATAAAGACAGACAGATAGATAGATAGACAAAGAAAGACAGATAGACAGATAGATAGACAAAGACAGACAGACAGACAGATAGACAAAGACAGACAGACAGACAGATAGATAGACAAAGACAGACAGAGGTATATATAGATAGATAAAGACAGACAGATAGATAGATATAGATAGATAAAGACAGACAGATAGATAATACCAAATGTGGGATTTCTTTTCAGAAGTCATAGTGTGTAATCTCCTCTTCTGTAGCGTGGATACTGTATGTGCCATCGGAGCTCCCCTGCAGCTGTTGTTGCTTGTAGTCTTCCGCTATTTTCGTTGTAGTGCATGGCTACAAGTTGAGTCCTAAAAAGTCAGAAAAAAAAGTCCTAAAAAGTTAGATCAGGTATGAACAGATAAAATGCAGAGATGTGTGTAAAAGAAATAAAAAAAATAATAAACTGTAAGAAAAATTAGAATGCAATTCAACTTAATTTGAATAAAAACTAGAACATACCGGCACAACATCCCCACAAAAGAGAATGCCACGCTCTTTGGTGCAAACCTGAGGATCAGACTGTGATATGACTCCAGTCCTGACGTCTGGAAGTCAGAACTTAGGTTCTCTAAGTCTTTCAGCAACTTGGGTGCCAAGATGACCTGAGTGAGCTTTTCACATGCCGCAGTACCTAATTGTAAAATAAAAAAGTAAAAACATAAAATATATTGATAAATCACTAGTTTAGACATTATACAAAAATTAATGAATTAAACTACAATAAATGTTAAAGGTTCATTACTTGGTTTAAGCCACTGTCTTGCCTGGTCACCAACAAGAGGAGCATGCTAGCATCTTTGGAATTCCCCATCATGCTCATGGATATCTTGTACATGGTTGACAACGCATCTCCATTTTGCAACAATTTCCTTTCCTGATGATGATGAGGCTCCACACCAGTAAAGGTGATTCACAATGCTTTTTTTCCAGGGGCCAACCTCTTTGCAGCTTCTCTGCTTTGCAAGCTCGTCAATTTTCTTGCCAACACCTAGAGTACGCAAAAGCATTAATACGATGTGATAGACATAACAACACATACATAACATATAATTATGAATCCTTGTTTTTCTACTCTCAGTTAGCTATGGCTATTATTAGAACTTCTACTAAATTATTAACCTTTTGCCATGTGCCATGCATCATATCTGTGCAAAATGCTTGGTCTACTCTCTCTGAGGAACTTCATCACACCAGGATGCCTATCAGTGACAATCATTCGCACAGTCACTCCTCTCTGCTCTAGCTGTCTCAGGCTTCTTTCAAAACCTTCCTTCTCCATACGCTGACTGTTGCCGACTTCATTGCTCTGAAAAATCATATCAAACTTCTTCAAAAAACTTGAAGCATGATTGGGTTCAAAGACAAATTTATGATCTGCTTTCCACTCATTCAACGCTAATAAACAAATCACTACAACCTTACCTGAATGAGCTGAATGTCCAAGATCTTGTTTGCTCTGAGGTCCATCAGCGAGTATGTTCCATACTTTGCACTGTGTCCTAAACAATGTCATATTAGCATGTACATTTTTAGTGCTTGAAATAAACTCTGTAGTAGTCATTTATAATGGCACATTTCTATGTGCAACTGAAATGGCATATTATCAACATAACTGCACATACCAGGGGAGTCAGCACGCATGTCCCCACCCAGAACTACATTCCTTCCTTTGAGTGTTTCTGCAATCACAGCATTTTGATGCTGTTTCCACTGCCAATTGATTGTTGGGAATAGGAAGGCCCTTTGGTGTTTCAGGTACGTAGTGTGGCAAATCCCCTGAATGTTGAATGCCTGCATAAACTGACCCAAAAGAAAAACAGTTAAATATACAAGTTAAAACCGATTAGTATGCAAATCACATATTTTTGGATAAAAAAAAAAAATCTTACCTTGGTGACTTGCAAGAAGGATGAGCCACTAAAGAGCACAGCAGCAGCAAGCTGCAGATTTCCAGCTGGTATGTTCTTGACATACGGCTGGCTGGCCCAACGTTTGTGATAGTCACAATGAGCACAGGTCCACATGTAGAACTGTACCCACTGTTCTGCTCTTTATTGCACAGTGTCTTGAGCAGACAGGGCAATTTTTGAACAGCTCCATGAGGTTTTCCTCATAAACAATGAATTTCCTCATTATATGGGGTGGTGTTGCAATTACAGTGCTACAACAAACAGCAATATTAATAAACATTATTAAAAATAATTAATTATTAATGTCTGTTTGAATAGAAACTAAATTAAAAAAGTATGACCTGTCTATGAGTACCTCTCATTATAGATGCTGCTGTCAGTCATTCCTGGTTGGAAACTACAATCAGAATCCTCAACCTCTCTTCTGGGCCTTTTCGAGGGGGTAGAGGTAGCAAGAGGGCCTTTCTCTAGTGGTATGAATGGCGTGGAAGTGTTGCAACCAACATGCCTTTTCTGTTGCTTCACCTGAGTGCCTATGACAGTAGATATTTCTAAATGAAATAAATACATTGGTGCCTAATACACTATAATCTAAAAAACTATGTAACTGATAACTATTTTTGTTGTTCAATACTGTAAAGTGTACAACATACTCTTGCTCCTTCGTTCGGGTTTCCAGCGATGTTGGGTTGACATGTGCTTCATGTCTGGATGGGTTTGACACGCAGCATCTTTTTTGGCAGGCTGTTCGGTCTGACACGCCATCTCGCAACAGTGTAGGCTGACAAATACAGACATATTCATTTCCAAAGAAATATTTCCCAAACAAATTTAAATATATGACATATATTTAATTACACGAATTAAGCATACAATTGATGTATTATCGAAATATCTAAAATTTTAATAACGAGCGCTTATTTAACAAAAGGCAAGTAAAATGATCAGGGTTACATTTTAGACACACACATACCTCTGAAGGGATAGAAAAGTCCTCGGGACTTGGTACCGCATTACTCGCAAGACGTAACTTGCATTGGTCATCGACAAGGCCGAAGTGTCACGGTTGAGAAATTCACTGACTGTTCCTTGCGCTGTGTTTATGTTTGTGTGTGTGCACGTGTGTGGGCGTGGTCGCTGATTATCCTCCTGGAGATCAGCGACAGGTGATACTCATTTCCAGTGCCTATTTATACTCACCCCATGCGTCTTGTGTTTGTCAGATCGTTGTTTTGTGGATATGTCTTGCCTGTTCCTGTTCCTTGGGTCCCAGTCTGTTCTTCGTGGATATCCGGTTCGTCTCATCGTCTCATGTCTCGTCTTCACGGAGGATTTGCCACACACACTGACCGTGCTTCACTGAGTTGTCCACGCAAGCCTGCGCTGCCAACGCGTCTGTTCCTGCACTGATTCCTGTTGGGTCTGTGAGTTCGTGAGATCGACTGCATTGGACTGAGACTTTGTTCCTGTCTTATTTCTCCACGTTTCTGAGGCTGTGAGTTCGTGAGATCGACTGCATCGGACTGAGACTTTGTTCCTGTCTTATTTCTCCACGTTTCTGAGGCTGTGAGTTCGTGAGATCGACTGCATCGGACTGAGACTTTGTTCCTGTCTTATATCTCCACGTTTCTGAGGCTGGCTATCTGTTTGTTCAATAAAGCCCAGTTTTACCTGCACTTGTCTCTTCTGTTCACTCCCCGTAACAGAACGATCTGACCGCTATGGAGGCAGCAGGTACGTCCGAACTCACGGATTATCTCGCTCATAACACGGCCCGGATGGATCGGCAGGAGGAGAATCTCACCACCACTAGCCGAGCTGTCCAGGCGTTGGTAGCGCAGGTGTCTGGGCTCACCCAGCAAATTCAACAACTGGCCATACCCACTGCGCCAAACCCACCGCCGCCCCCACCCTCCGCTCCTCCCGCACCTAACCGTCCACACGAGCCCCGTTTACCGACGCCGGAGAATTATTCGGGTGAGCCTAACCACTGCAGAGCCTTTTTGACTAAATGCTCCATGTTTTTTGCCCTACAGCCTCAGACATTTAGTACAGAACAGTCAAGAGTGGCGTTCGTACTTACTCTGCTGTCTGGACGTGCGGCTTTGTGGGGGACGGCGGTGTGGGAAAACCAACGACCATGCTGTTCCTCGTTCGCGGCACTCTCGGAAGAGATGAGGAGGGTATTCGACCGAGCTGTCACAGGGAGAGAAGCGTCTCGTCGGCTCGTGGACCTCACTCAGGGAGAAGGATCTGTTGCTGATTATTCCATCCAGTTTCGTACCCTTGCCGCAGAGTGCCGCTGGAACGAGGAGGCGCAGTGGGATGTCTTCCTGCATGGGCTGGCTGACCGCATCCAACGCGAGATTTACTCCCTGGATCTTCCCGTAAGTCTCAACGGATTAATTGACTTGGCTCTGCAAGTGGACGCTCGCTTGCATCGTCTGGATTCTGTCGGGCGGGGTCTCCATCCAGAAACCCTCTTCCACCCTCCTTCCGGTGAGATTGCAGTGGGCAACTCAGACTCATCACTGCCAAGCCCTTATCGACTCCGGAGCGGAAGGTAACTTTATGGACTACACCTTAGCACACAGACTTCAGATACCCACCATACCCCTCACCAATAAGATTTCTGTCAACGCACTCAATGGACAAGAATTACCCACTATATCTCACTCCACGGTTCAGATAACACTCATCACTTCCGGCAATCATTCCGAAGATCTATCTTTTCTGCTCCTTGACTCCCCTACCATCCCTATTGTCCTCGGTCATCCCTGGCTCGTGCAGCATAACCCCAGGGTTAACTGGGGACATAACTCCATTTCCGCCTGGAGTACTGAGTGTTATGCGTCTTGTTTAATGTCTGCTGGTTCGTCTCTGTCCAGTTCTGTCTTGCAGGAGGAGCCGGTGAATTTGTCAAACGTGCCCGCTGAGTACCTCGACCTGAAGGAAGTGTTCAGTAAGTCCAGAGCTGCTTCTCTTCCTCCGCATCGTCCCTATGACTGTGCTATAGATCTTCTGCCAGGTACGTCTCCGCCTAAGGGCAAGTTATACTCTCTTTCCATTCCCGAGAGGGAGGCCATGGAGAAATACATTTCTGATTCTCTGACATCCGGGTTCATTCGACCTTCCTCTTCTCCTGCGGGGGCGGGGTTCTTTTTTGTGGGGAAGAAGGACGGTTCCCTGCGACCGTGTATTGATTACCGGGGGCTGAACAACATCACGGTAAAGAATACCTATCCTTTGCCGTTGATGTCTTCAGCCTTCGAGCGGTTGCAGGGAGCCTCGGTCTTCACTAAATTGGATCTACGTAATGCTTATCATTTGGTCCGCATCAGGAAGGGAGATGAATGGAAAACCGCTTTTAACACCCCCAGGGGGCATTTTGAATATTTGGTCATGCCGTTTGGGCTGTCCAACTCCCCAGCGGTTTTTCAGGCACTCGTCAATGATGTGCTGAGAGACATGGTAGACCAGTTCATATATGTCTACCTGGATGACATATTGATTTTTTCTTCGTCTCTCCAGGAACACGTTCAGCACGTCAGACGAGTGCTTCAGAGGTTGTTAGAGAATGGGCTTTTTGTCAAGGCGGAGAAATGCGCGTTTCATGCACAGTCTGTTCCTTTCTTAGGTCACATCGTCTCGTCTGAGGGAATGCGTATGGATCCCGACAAGATTAAGGCCGTGGTGGATTGGCCAAGTCCAGATTCCCGTAAGGCCCTACTGAGGTTTCTGGGGTTTGCCAATTTTTACCGACGTTTCATTCGTAATTTCGGCCAACTAGCCGCGCCTCTGACAGCCTTGACCTCCTCCAAGACGACGTTCAGGTGGTCCGATGCAGCCGAGACTGCATTCGCTAACCTCAAGAGCCGCTTTATTTCCGCTCCCATTTTGATAGCCCCTGATCCTTCACGTCAGTTCGTGGTGGAGGTCGATGCGTCAGAGGTGGGGGTAGGTGCGGTACTCTCCCAACGCTCTTCCTCAGACGACAAGATGCACCCTTGCGCGTTTTTTTCTCATCGCTTGTCGCCTACCGAACGCAACTATGACATTGGTAACAGGGAGTTGTTGGCGGTCAAGCTAGCGTTGGAGGAATGGCGACATTGGTTAGAAGGGTCGGGGGTACCTTTTATAGTCTGGACTGACCACAAGAATCTGGAATACATTCAATCTGCTAAAAGACTCAACTCCAGGCAGGCTCGGTGGGCCCTTTTTTTCGGTCGTTTTGATTTTACTCTCTCGTACCGCCCGGGTTCCAAAAACATCAAACCCGATTCTTTATCTCGTATTTTTGACCCATCCGCACGCCCGTCTACTCCCGAGTGCATTTTACCCGAGACTCTATTCATCTCCACACTCACATGGGAGGTCGAATCGAAGGTCAAGACGGCCTTAGAAGGGGTAACGCCTCCGCCCGGAGGCCCACCGAATCGTTTATTTGTGCCGGAGGGGTTGCGGTCCGACGTTATCCAGTGGGGTCATTGTTCCAACGTGGCATGCCACCCAGGAGTAAACCGCACTAGTTTTTTGGTCAAGCAACGATTTTGGTGGCCATTGATGGCTCGCGACATTCGAGATTTTGTTTTGGCTTGTTCGATCTGTGCCACTGGTAAGACTTCCAATCGACCCCCAGATGGGTTACTCCAACCGCTGTCTGTCCCTTCGAGACCCTGGTCCCATATTTCGCTAGATTTTATCACCGCCCTCCCGCCCTCCCAAGGTAAGACGGTTGTTTTGACCGTAGTGGACCGGTTCTCGAAGGCGGCTCATTTCATTCCCTTGGCCAAATTACCTTCTGCCAAGGAGACAGCGGTGACTGTCATTGATCACGTCTTTCGTCTACATGGCCTCCCGACGGACGTGGTCTCTGACAGGGGGTCTCAATTTGTGTCCAAATTCTGGCAAGAATTTTGTAAATTACTGGGGGCCACTGTTAGTCTATCCTCGGGTTACCACCCCCAGAGCAATGGTCAGACCGAGAGAGCCAACCAAGATTTGGAGAGAATGTTGCGATGTGTGGTATCCAAGAATCCTTCCTCCTGGGGTCAACAGCTTTCCATGGTGGAGTACGCACACAACTCGTTACCAGTGTCATCTACGGGCCTATCACCGTTTGAGTGTAGTTTAGGGTACCAGCCACCTATTTTTCCCAGCCTGGAATCCGAAGTCGCGGTCCCCTCCGCTCACGCCTTCGTCCAGAGGTGTCACCGTACATGGACCAGAGCCCGTGAGACTCTGCTCCAGGTAAGGGCGCGCACCAAGGTTAAGGCCGATCGCCACCGGTCAAGACCTCCCGTCTACGTCGTCGGTTCCAAAGTGTGGCTTTCTACTAAGAATATTCCTCTCCGCTCCGTGTCGAATAAATTAGCTCCTAAATTCATTGGCCCGTTTCCTGTCACCAAAGTCATTAGTCCGGTGACAGTTCGACTCAAACTGCATCCTGCGTACAGGAGAATTCATCCCGTGTTCCATGTGTCCAAATTAAAGCCCGTATTTTATTCTCCCATTAATCCGCCGGTCCCGGTTCCCCCGCCGCCGCGACTCGTAGATGGGGAACCTACTTATTCGGTAAATCGTATTCTGGACTCAAGGCGGAGGGGACGCGGATTTCAGTATCTGGTGGACTGGGAAGGTTACGGTCCGGAGGAGAGAAGTTGGGTCCCTGCTAGGGACATCCTGGATCAGTCCCTTATTGATGATTACAATCAACGGGTAGGTTCTCCTGGGAGCTCCAGGAGGCGCTCCTAGGGGGAGGGGTACTGTCACGGTTGAGAAATTCACTGACTGTTCCTTGCGCTGTGTTTATGTTTGTGTGTGTGCACGTGTGTGGGCGTGGTCGCTGATTATCCTCCTGGAGATCAGCGACAGGTGATACTCATTTCCAGTGCCTATTTATACTCACCCCATGCGTCTTGTGTTTGTCAGATCGTTGTTTTGTGGATATGTCTTGCCTGTTCCTGTTCCTTGGGTCCCAGTCTGTTCTTCGTGGATATCCGGTTCGTCTCATCGTCTCATGTCTCGTCTTCACGGAGGATTTGCCACACACACTGACCGTGCTTCACTGAGTTGTCCACGCAAGCCTGCGCTGCCAACGCGTCTGTTCCTGCACTGATTCCTGTTGGGTCTGTGAGTTCGTGAGATCGACTGCATTGGACTGAGACTTTGTTCCTGTCTTATTTCTCCACGTTTCTGAGGCTGTGAGTTCGTGAGATCGACTGCATCGGACTGAGACTTTGTTCCTGTCTTATTTCTCCACGTTTCTGAGGCTGTGAGTTTGTGAGATCGACTGCATCGGACTGAGACTTTGTTCCTGTCTTATATCTCCACGTTTCTGAGGCTGGCTATCTGTTTGTTCAATAAAGCCCAGTTTTACCTGCACTTGTCTCTTCTGTTCACTCCCCGTAACACGAAGTCCACCATTCTCCAATTCTCGAAGCTCTCTCGGCTAAAATGTTTGCGGCACACGCTGGGGCGGATTAATGCACAGGCTTACATAGGCTGCAGCCTAGGGGCCCCACATGTTCAGGGGGCCTCGGATTGGCCAGACATTTTTTTTTTTTTTTACTTAAGCGCGAACCAGGCACGGCACGGCGCCGGGATTCCAGTTTGGATGGGCCAGACGCCCAGACCAATTGTGAACGTTAAATTAAAAACGTTATCTAATCACTGTTTAACCTCATAAAAATTACTGACTAATATACTGTTAAATTATCTGTGACTATACATAATATAGATTTTAATAGCTTGATGCTCTTTAAATATTTTGTTGCATTGTAAAAAGGTTTCGGTGCATAGGACAGACCTATCCGCGATCGCTCTCCGTGGACGTGAATAGGTTATCCAATCAGCTGCTGCTGTTCAAATCATGTCAATCATTTTCATTTACGTCACTGCTATTGCTGGACGGCATAGTGGCAGAATGGCTGAAAGAAAGCATGAAAGTGGAGCACAAAAACGTAAATTACTAAAGTTAAGAGAACAACGGGACCAAGATATATTGAAAAAAATTCCTAAATTGACTGGATATTTCAAAGCTGCTGAATCTTCATCCAGTCGAAGACAAGATCCACCGCAGACTGCCGGAACGGAGCTAGCTGAAACGCCTGCAGCTAGCTCATGTTATCGGTAATATTTCAGGGAATTTGGGGAGTTATTCCACAATGCAGTGTTTCCTCTATGTTTATTTTATTGTGACGGTGCGCAATGGCAAAATTTCTTTTTATTTTTGTCAAAATGTTCGCTTTCTTCCGAGTCGACTATTAAACGAACAGCTCGCGGGACGATTCGGGTGCTAGGCGTCTTCAGGGCTATCATCCACTCGCGAGGCAGAGGCGCTGAGAGGCAGAGGCGCTGGCGCCCTCCTAGCAATGGCGATTCGGGTTCGCGCTTAAAAACGTCACTGCGTCCGCGGGAGATGGCTTTAAAAAACGCAGACACCAAAATCAAGAAATAAATAACTATGGCTAACATTACAAGAAACATCAAGGCTCGAAATTAACATCAATGCTCGAAATCAAAGCCATTTTGGTCGCATATGCTCCTGAAATATAATCTGTGCGACCTAAAAATATATTTGGGTGCTGACTACTACGCGAAATTTAAAAGGCTGATTTGACGTTTACTTGACTGACAGGACAGCTGTTTCGATGGTTGCCTAGCAACATAAAAAACGCAGCGCACTGCTCGTTCTGTGTTATCGAACCTGAACAACGCGTGTGATCGTCTCCATAAGAAGATGAAACGAACGCTGACAGATTTCTTTTGTAAGCCGTCACCTAAAGAGGTGGAACATGCCAATGCCGATGGTGAGAATTTTTTTTTATAATTTTTTTTATTATTAATATTAATACATAGCTTATTTAGTTTTATATAGCAATGATTAATATCATCAACTGCTGGCTAAACTATCCATCATCTGCTGGAACATTTATGGATGTACAAGACCAAAACAAACCAATTATGTGGCTATTTAATATGCACGTGAATGACGCAATCTTTATGTTCACCTCTTCATTCTTGATGATGATGCTGGTTGTATTCTGGCCCTCATGACCTCTGAGTCTGACCTAGGACTAGGTATAAATTAAGTAAATTTGCTGTGAGGGCTGCCCTCACTGCTAAAACAAATCTTAAAGGAAACACTGCAATGACATGCATATTACACACAGGTTGGTTTTTAAGGCTGGTTCTATTTTTTTTTTTTTTTTACATTATCAGTGATAAATGTAAAGACACCACCACCGGTCAAGATGACCTCCGCGACAAGGCCGCAGACAGACAACCATCTCACTCTAATAGGAGGGAGACAGAGGGATTGAGTCAGACACTTCAAGCACCCGAAGACAGAGTTCACCTGCTCGTGGGTCAGTCGAGCCCCTGGCAGAGATGGACGGAATTTCCGGCCCCCCTCCACCTGTTGCTGCGGAGGAGAGACCACAAAAAGAGGCAATAACAAAGACGCAGATGTTGCTGCCTCTGAAAGACAACATAAACACCAAAAGAGATACTTTTCCAAAACCCTGTTTAAAAGAAAGCTGGCAAATGGTGAAACTCAGCCAAGAGAATGGCTGCTTTATTCCCCCTCAACAGGCACCGTTTTTTGTTTTGCGTGCAAATTATTTGGGGACAGTGATATTCAGTCTGCATTGACAGCAGGCTATAGTGACTGCAAAAATACAGCTGTCCGCCTAGCTGAACATGAGGGATCAGAGAGCCACAGAAAGGCAATGCTCACGTATGTTACACGCTGTGCAGATGGTGGATGTATAGATTCAGAACTAAAAAAACAATTTGACAATGAATGCGAATATTGGACCGAGGTTTTAAAGAGGGTGGTTGCGGTGGTGAAGTTTTTAGCAGAGCGAGGACTACCACTTAGGGGACATAGTGAAGTTTTTGGGAAAACGGATAATGGGAACTTTATGGGTGTGCTGGAAGTTATCAGCGAGTTTGATCCCTTTTTGAAAGCACATATAGAAAAATATGGCAATGCTGGAAAGGGAACTCCATCATACCTCTCATCGACAACATGCCTAGAATTTATTGAACTGATGGGGGAACAGGTCCTCGCAGAGATCATCTGTCAAATTAAAGTGGCAAAGTACTTCTCGATCAGTGTTGATTCCACTCCTGACGTTACACACACTGACCAGCTCACATTTATCATGCGATATGTGACACCTGATGGCTGCATCACAGAGCGTTTCATCAAGTTTCTGCCAATCCAGAGTCATACAGGAGAGTCGCTTTGCCAGTCTGTGCTTGGTGTTTTACAGGACATGGGCATTGATATCGGTAACTGCAGAGGCCAATGTTACGACAATGCAGCCAACATGTCTGGTGTTTACAGTGGCCTACAAGCTCGTATTAAACAAGTAAACCCATTAGTCGAGTGGGTACCGTGCGCTGCACACACACTAACTTTAGTGGGTATTAATAGTGTTAACTGCTGCCTTGAGACGGAGGAATTTTTTAATTTAGTGCAGACACTTTTTAATTTTTCCTCCAAATCCACATCCCGTTGGCAGACAATTACAGCGGGTTTACTGCCAAATGACAACCAAAGGATCGAAACTTTGAAAAGCCTTTCAGACACTAGATGGTCAGCTCACGCGCAAGCAACAAAAGCACTGCAACAGAATTATTCCAGAATCCAGGAGTCGCTGCAAAAGATCAGTAATGACACAACTCAATGTCTTACTACACGGGATGAAGCCAGGACACTGTATGTGAAGATGGACAAACTAGAGAATGCCATTCTGTGTAATATGTGGAACAACATACTGCAGCATTTCCACAAGACTAGTACTGCTTTACAGGAAGTTGACCTGGATTTATGCAATGCTGTTAGTTTGGTCAGCTCGTTGAGGGATTATGTAGCCAGCCTCCGAGAAGATTTTGACAAGCTTGAGAGTGATGCAAAAAACATGTCTCCATCTTTGTCCCAAGACTACAAAGTGGACACGCAGAGACACAGGAAAAGGAAAAAACAAGCGGATGAGTCCAGTGAACCGGACTATGTGCGGTCAGGCCGCGAAAAATTCAAAACAGCTGTTTTTATTGCCGTCATAGATCGTCTAGTTGCCGAGCTGGATAGGAGGTATCACTCCTACAAAGGAATTCAGCAGACATTTGGGTTTTTGAATGAGATCCCATCCATCCCCCTATAAGATCTACGTATAGGAGCAGCAAATCTGCAGAAAAAATATGCAGGTGATCTAGAGGAGGATTTTGTGGACGAAATTGGACAATTCAGACAATTCCTCAAAGAAAAAGAGGACACCTCAGGAAGGTCACTACTGCAATTTATAAGAGCAAGGAAACTACAATCAGTGTTTCCAAATGTTGACATAGCACTCTGGCTATTTATGACTTTACCTGTAACCAACGCCAGCGGGGAGCGCTCTTTTTCAAAACTGGGACTAATTAAAAACAGACTCAGATCCACCATGGGCCAAAACCGACTCAATCACCTGTCTCTGATGGCCATTGAAAATGACGTTCTGCGCAAATTGGATTTTTCCGGCCTCATTAAGGACTTCTCTGCCAGAAAATCAAGAAAGAAAAAATTGAAATGAGAGAGACAACAGCAAGTGAAGAGAGAGAGAGAGACAACAGCAAGTGAAGAGAGAGAGAGACAACAGCAAGTGATGAGAGAGAGACAACAGCAAGTGATGAGAGAGAGAGACAACAGCAAGTGATGAGAGAGAGACAACAGCAAGTGATGAGAGAGAGACAACAGCAAGTGATGAGAGAGAGAGACAACAGCAAGTGATGAGAGAGAGAGACAACAGCAAGTGAAGAGAGAGAGAGAGACAACAGCAAGTGATGAGAGAGAGAGACAACAGCAAGTGATGAGAGAGAGACAACAGCAAGTGATGAGAGAGAGAGACAACAGCAAGTGATGAGAGAGAGAGACAACAGCAAGTGATGGGAGAGAGACAACAGCAAGTGAAGAGAGAGAGAGACAACAGCAAGTGATGAGAGAGAGAGACAACAGCAAGTGATGAGAGAGAGAGACAACAGCAAGTGAAGAGAGAGAGAGACAACAGCAACAGCAAGTGATGAGAGAGAGAGACAACAGCAACAGCAAGTGAAGAGAGAGAGAGACAACAGCAAGTGAAGAGAGAGAGAGACAACAGCAAGTGATGAGAGAGAGAGACAACAGCAAGTGATGAGAGAGACAGACAACAGCAAGTGATGAGAGAGAGAGACAACAGCAAGTGAAGAGAGAGAGAGACAACAGCAACAGCAAGTGATGAGAGAGAGAGACAACAGCAACAGCAAGTGAAGAGAGAGAGAGACAACAGCAAGTGAAGAGAGAGAGAGACAACAGCAAGTGATGAGAGAGAGAGACAACAGCAAGTGATGAGAGAGAGAGACAACAGCAATTGAAGAGAGAGAGAGACAACAGCAACAGCAAGTGATGAGAGAGACAACAGCAAGTGATGAGAGAGAGAGACAACAGCAAGTGATGAGAGAGAGAGACAACAGCAAGTGATGAGAGAGAGAGACAACAGCAAGTGAAGAGAGAGACAACAGCAAGTGAAGAGAGAGAGAGACAACAGCAACAGCAAGTGAAGTTGAAATGTGAAGGTATTTTGTTGCTTTGATGTTTATAGTTACATTTGTTTTGGGGCTGTGGTGGCAGATAATAATATCTGATATTCTTTCCACTTACACCTCTGTTTTGGTTGTACTGCCAGTGTTTCTTGATCATAATTAAATGGTTGATTCTAAGCACTGGGCCTTGTTTGTATTTGTGGTTTGTTTGTAATGTTCAATTTTTCATTTTACCTACGTGGTGTGGTGGTAATTGTCTTACTGTTGTGGTCCACCACTTGAAGGAATGTAAAGAAAACACTGTAGTGTTAGCTGTCTCAATGTGTGTCTATGCCAGTTCACCATAGTTGCGTATGGACCATATATGGCACTAAATAAATTTTTATTTAGTGGGGGGGGCCTCACACAAAGAGCAGCCTAGGGGCCCCTGACAACCTTAATCCGCCCCTGGGCACACGTACAGATTAGATGTGTCCGTGGTTGATGGCCAACCAACCGCCCGGAGCCAGAGTCTAGCCCTGGCAGCATCGCGGGGAAACATATTCAACCCACTTTGACTTTTGCACCACGAAAATATACACTTGCGTCCCATGAATAGGCTTGTTTGAGATGAGCAAAATCTGCGCAGAACCGATCACCGGTGATCAGCGCGTAATGCATGCCGGTTAGAAATGTGTCCGAGAGCGGTCCGCCTTGCTCTGATGTCATGCTGACGTGTGTCAAAAAGCTCTCGCGAGCGCAAGGCGCACGTGTCGGATTCTGCAGTCGCGCGCAGTTGCTGTCCACCGACTGCGCTGATCAAGCATGATGGGAAACGACTTGCTGACGACACAGCTTAATGTTGATTGGTTTAAACAACCGTGATGTAGGCTATTGTTCTCTTTTAAAATGTTTGATTTTAAAACTCGGATATCATGTTTTATGTTATGTGTGAATATTCACAAACTCTCGGACAGTGCGGTCTCTATGGGTTATGCTTATGCAATGTCATTTTATTATAAAAAAAAAAAACACACACAAAAAAAAATCACATAGCCTATGTCTGTATTAAGGAAAAAAATGATTTATAAACACTTATTTGGAATGGAATTAAATAACAAGTACTTTGGGTGTCTTGCTCATTATATTTATTTTCATATAAAAGCAACAGAACTTAAATTACATCCAGTTTATTAGCAACACTGTGCACGAGCGTGAATCCCGTGAATCCCGCGATATCCAGCATTGATCTCGCAGGTGTCTGATCCACTGCGAGAAGAGAGAACTGTCCGGCTTGCCTGCGCTTTTTTCACTCCTCCTCTCACTGCAGCCGCCTACTCTCGACTACATTTCAGGCGAGGCAAGGCGCATCTCAAACAAGCCTATTGTCTCTCTCCTCTACTACGCGATATCACAGTTTGACATGTCTGTCATTGGAAAGATCCACGTGGTGTCATGAATAATTAAGAGACAGTGTCTTCTCATAGGATATGAAAACTTAGTCTCATTAATAATTATGAGACTCCGATGAGTCATCAACGCACTAACAGTGCTCTGCCACGTCACAGCTTGTGAACACGATGAAGATTTTAAACCCGGAAGATGAAAATAGCGGAAAAAAACTAAAATTGAACCATTTTGACCCTACTATTAAATCTAACAGATGCTAACATTGTCTTCAATGGTGTTCAACACACATACCTCTGTTAAAATCTCAGAAAATTTGGACACACCCAAAAATAGAAAAATACAGCACAATATTACATATTTACATATAGGATAAAATGCCAATAGTTCCACATACTAGATAACCTGACTGAAGCACAGATTGAATTACAAAATGTATTATTTTTAGTCATATTTATTACTGATGTTCTTCTCATGTTCTTCTCAGCTGTACAATCAGTAAGCAGAGGCAGGGTCCAGCACAGGGGAAGCTGAGCCAGGGAGAGTTGAAAGTGAGGACACACACACACAAATCTCTATTTTATGAGACTGCATTGTAGTTTTTGAGTATCTGAGTGGGTATGTGGTCTGTGTAACGCTTCACAATTCAATTTTCAGACCATACAATGCAAATGCAAAAATGAAAAATTGAGACCAGACATTCATTTTTCTTGTTTTTCCAGTTACATTATCAATGGATAGTTGCCTTTTTCTCCCTTTTTTCAGTTTTACTTGTGCTAAATTGTGACTTCAGAAACAAACATTTGAATAAATGAAATCTAACCGATTTTCTATTTTTCGTCTTGTAATTTGCACCGTGGGCGGTAGCTACCATTAGCACGGGGGTGTGGCCGTGGACTAACTTTACTATCATTTCATTGATGCAACTGCTTTATGTACGCTGCATGCACGTTGAGGAGAAGTTTAAAAGACTGAACACAGGACAACATTTTTCACCCGAAGTGCCAGTTTTTATTGTTAATAACTGCACTGTTAACCCTTGCTGTAAAAAAAGGCCAAATTCTGACAATATCATACCAATTTCCATTAAAACAGTGTTGCCACTATTTTACTGTAAAAAAACAAACAAAAACTGGTAGGTCTAACAGTGTGCTAAATGTAGAATCCAGGTCTGGCCATCGGGAGCAGCCGGTGAAACAGTGGCCTGGCTGCTTATTTCGCCCGCGCCGCTGGTTTGTATTTATCTAGGCTAGCCTAGCCCTAGCCCTAGTTATTACTTTATTATATTGATGCATGCCTCGATGCCACCGAATGATTTAAGAACTCGCCATTTGATAATTAACCGAAACAAATTATGAATCCGCTACTCTTGACATGCAGCATAGCCTATCATTAGATATGAATATACATACATAGGCATATCAAATTCTTGGCTAACGGCTTCTATTGTAATGAACCGAGTTAATAACTGCTACATTTAAGGGTATACGAGAAGCTGTGAGAAGCAGTTCAATGTTGCCGTGGAAACGAACAATGATGCCCTCGAGTGAAAACATCTGCATCTGAGGAGTTTACTATGTAGGCTAAATGAGATGTGAATAAAAGCTAACAAAATCAACAAACATTTGCTAAACCTTATAACTAACAAAATTATGAAGAAAGGAAAAGTGAAAAGACAGCTAGGGGATCAGTTCAGACAGATTTGAAACATGTTGCCTTATGTAAACATATACTGTTATTTATTACAATTTTTTTCATTTAATTAGGCCTACTATTGCTATTTATATCACAACTTGTGCTTGCTTGTGCTTGCACAAGTAAAACTGAAAAAAGGGAGAAAAAGGCAACTATCCATTGATGATGTAACTGGAAAAACAAGAAAAATGAATGTCTGGTTTCAATTTTTCATTTTTGCATTTGCATTGTATAGTCTTGCATTACACGGACCGTATGTGTTAGTATTTGTAACTATTTTATCACTCCGACTGACTGTACACTTGACATGATGGTAGTTAGCAGTATACTGTGACGTATGTGTTCGAGATTAGGTTTTCCTGACCTGGTTGTGTTCAGTGCAGTGGGGACTTGCTTATACAACCTGAGGAAGCAGGTGTCATCCTAAAGCAGGTGTCACCCTTGAAGGTCTTCAGCGTAATCTGATTCTCTTTATACCATAAAAACACTATTAGAATTAAAATAACTGCAAAAAATCCTTCTGCTCGTGCACCAAGGGCACTCGCGTAAAAGGCCTCTCCATCTTAAAGTCCCGGGCTGAATTTCAGTCCCAGTACGTCCCTGATGGCAACTCTGCTGGACCCAAGGTTTAAAAAGTTGAACCAAACTAAAATGACAGAGGCTGTCAAACGGCTAAAAGCAGAATGTGGTAATGACGTCATCAGGGCCGAAGATGAAAGACCATCCACATCATCAAGCACTCAGTCAATAGAAGCACCATCATCAACCCAACAGCCCACACCAAGCTCAAGTATTTATTTATTATTATTTTATTTGTTATTATTGTATTTTATAATTGTTGACCGTTGATGTGTCTTATATTCAGTCAATGTACATATACAGTCACTGTCACGGTAGATGTATTCTCTGGTCTCTTCTAGTGTCGTGTTTATGTTGTTGTATGAGTGCACGTGCGTGTGGGCGTGAATGATTGGCATTCCTGATCCGCTCCAGCTGATCATCATCACATCACCAGCTGTAATCAATCTCACAACTCCATATATACTTACCGCTGTTTCCTCATCATTGTCAGATCGTTGTCTTGATGTCCTCGGTGTTGGTGTTCCTGTGTCCTGTTCCGCCTGGTGTTCCTGTTCTTCGTCGTCATCATCATCGTTGTCGGGTGGGTTTGGGTCGTCGTTTCATCGTCACCTCTTCACTGCACTTCTTCACGGATCCTGACCATCGAAGTCCCTGCGTCACTTCACCATCGGCTGTACTGTGTTCCACTATTAATTTATTAAAAGAGTAACTTGCTTTTGCTTCCTGTATTTCATCCAGCAGACATGACAGAACGATCTGACCAGCAAATGGAAGCAGCGAGTGTGCCCCAGTCATCCCTGGAGGATTTCATTCATCATAGTATTCAGCGAATGGACGCTCAGGAGAGAGAGATCGGCGACACGGGTCGCGCAGTACAAGCCTTAGTGACGCAGGTGTCCGAGCTCACCCAGCAGATCCAAAGCTTGCGTGTTCCCGCTGCGCCGCCCACACCGGCCGTTCCCCCCACACCACCAGAGAGCCCCTCCCAGCCAGAACCACGCCTACCAGTACCTGAGGCTTATGGTGGAGACCCCTCCCACTGCAGAGCATTCATCACCCGCTGTTCTATGCACTTTGCACTGCAACCTCGTACTTTCAACACTGAACAAGCTAAGGTAGCCTTCGCATTAACATTGCTGACTGGGAAAGCGGCGCTATGGGGAACGGCGGTGTGGGAGAACCAAAACCCATGCTGTGCCTCGTTCCAGACCCTCGCCGCCGAGATGAGAAAGGTTTTTGACCGGGCTGTTTCTGGTCGAGAGGCAGCCAGAACGCTGGCAGAGCTGCGACAGGAGGGAAGATCAGTCTCAGATTTTTCTATTGAGTTCCGGACCTTGGCGGCGGAGTGCGGATGGAATGAGGAGGCGCAGTGGGACATGTTCCTGCATGGGTTGGCTGACCACGTCCAGAAGGAGATCTACGCCCTGGACCTACCCACCACCCTGAATGGACTGATTGACCTGGCTCTGCGGGTGGACGCTCGTTTGTCCAGGGTCGAACGTCGAGCTCAGTCCACCCGTACCTTCGGAGGTATCGATGGTCCTCGGTCCAGTGGCAGGGACGTGGTCAGCCCCAGCTACGATCCCGAGCCCATGCAGGTGTGTCGAGCTCGGCTTTCCCAGGAGGAGAGGGAGAGGCGGAGGTCCCAGGGCCTTTGTCTTTATTGTGGAGGATCGGGACATTTTGCCTACAACTGCCCAGTAAAAGGCCCAGCCCGGTAGTAAACTTGAGGCTACTATCGGGTGGGATCTCCGCCAGGAAGACCTCATCAGCTGTTACATCTACCTCCACGCTCCTCCCGGTAAGACTAAGATGGTCAGTCCACCAGCACGACTGTCAAGCACTACTGGATTCTGGGGCTGAAGGTAATTTTATGGACTACAGTTTTGCTCAAAGATTTCAGATTCCCTGCAAACCACTCACTCACAGGATCACAGTTCACGCACTTAATGGACAAGAGCTACCTACTATTTCCCTTTCCACTGAAGACATCACCCTCATCACTTCTGGCAACCATTCCGAGACAATTTCATTTTATATTCTGGACTCACCTCTGGCATCCGTCGTCCTTGGACACCCATGGCTTATTCAACACAATCCCCGAGTGGACTGGCATCACAGATCCGTGCTGGAGTGGAGCAAGGAGTGTCATAAGTCTTGTCTCGTGTCTGCCTGTTCGTCTGTGCCTGTGTCTGTGTTGCAGGAGGAAGCAGGGGATCTGTCTAACGTGCCCGCGGAGTACCTGGACCTGAAGGAGGTGTTCAGTAAGTCTCGTGCTGCTTCTCTACCTCCGCATCGTCCCTATGACTGTGCTATAGATTTACTGCCAGGTAAGTCTCCGCCTAAAGGCAAGTTGTATTCACTCTCTATTCCAGAGAGAGAGGCTATGGAGAAATACATTTCTGATTCTCTAGCAACCAAGTTCATTCGCCCTTCCTCTTCTCCAGCGGGGGCGGGGTTCTTTTTTGTGGGGAAGAAGGACGGTTCTCTGCGACCTTGCATTGATTACCGAGGGTTGAACAACATCACGGTAAAGAATACTTATCCTTTGCCGTTGATGTCTTCAGCTTTCGAGAGGTTGCAGGGAGCATCCATCTTCACAAAACTGGATTTGCGTAACGCTTATCATTTGGTTCGCATTAGGGAGGGGGATGAGTGGAAAACTGCTTTTAACACCCCCAGGGGGCACTTTGAATATTTGGTCATGCCGTTCGGACTGTCCAACTCCCCAGCAGTTTTCCAGGCACTGGTCAATGACGTGTTGCGAGATATGATCGATCAGTTCATATATGTCTACCTGGATGACATATTGATTTTTTCTTCTTCTCTCCAGGAACATGTGCAACACGTCCGACGAGTGCTTCAGAGGTTGCTAGAGAATGGGCTTTTTGTCAAGGCGGAGAAATGCGATTTTCATGCACAGTCTGTCCCTTTCTTAGGTTACATTGTGTCGTCTGAAGGAGTGCGGATGGACCCTGAGAAGATTAAGGCTGTGGTGGAGTGGCCAAGCCCAGATTCCCGCAAGGCCCTGCAGAGGTTTCTGGGGTTCGCCAACTTCTACCGGCGTTTTATTCGCAACTTCAGCCAACTAGTCGCACCTCTGACTGCCTTGACCTCCCCCAGAACGACGTTCAGGTGGTTGGATGCAGCCGAAGCTGTGTTCGCCAAACTGAAAGGCCGCTTTGTTTCAGCCCCTATCCTTGTCGCCCCTGATTCTTCACGTCAGTTCGTGGTGGAGGTCGACGCGTCGGAGGTGGGAGTAGGTGCAGTGCTGTCCCAACGCTCTCCTGTAGACGACAAGATGCATCCTTGCGCGTTTTTTTCTCATCGGCTATCACCCACCGAACGTAATTACGACATTGGTAACAGAGAGTTGTTGGCAGTTAAGTTAGCGTTGGAGGAATGGCGCCACTGGTTAGAAGGGTCGGGGGTACCTTTTATCGTCTGGACCGATCATAAGAATCTCGAATACATTAGGACCGCCAAAAGATTGAACTCCAGGCAGGCTCGGTGGGCTCTGTTTTTCGGTCGTTTTGATTTTTCTTTGTCTTATCGTCCGGGTTCTAAGAACATCAAACCCGACGCTTTATCTCGTATATTTGATTTTTCCGAGCGCCCGTCTACTCCCAAGTGTATTTTGCCCGAAACTCTATTCGTTTCAACACTCACATGGGAGATCGAATCGAGGGTCGTTAAGGCCTTGGAAGGGGTAACGCCTCCACCCAGTTGCCCACCGAATCGATTGTTCGTGCCGGAGGGATTACGGTCTGACGTTATTAAGTGGGGTCATTGTTCCAACGTGGCTTGCCATCCAGGAGTCAATCGGACTAGGTTTTTAGTTAAGCAACGATTCTGGTGGCCACTTATGGCTCGGGACATTCACAATTTTGTTTTGGCTTGCTCGGTTTGTGCCACTGGTAAGACTTCCAATCGACCTCCAGACGGGTTACTTCAGCCACTGCCGGTGCCTTCAAGACCTTGGTGCCATATCGCTCTAGATTTTATTACCGCCCTCCCACCCTCTCAGGGTAACACAGTGGTTTTAACTGTGGTGGACCGGTTCTCGAAGGCGGCCCATTTTGTTCCCTTACTCAAATTACCTTCAGCTAAGGAGACAGCAGTGGCAGTCGTAGATCACGTCTTTCGGTTACATGGCCTCCCGACAGACGTGGTTTCCGACAGAGGACCCCAGTTTGTGTCCAAATTTTGGCGAGAGTTTTGTAGATTACTGGGGGCGACGGTTAGTTTGTCCTCTGGGTTTCATCCCCAGAGCAATGGTCAAACCGAGAGAGCCAACCAGGATTTGGAGAGAGTGTTGCGATGTTTGGTCTCCAAGAATCCTTCCTCATGGAGCCAACAACTGTCTATGGTAGAGTACGCACACAACACGTTACCAGTGTCGGCTATGGGCCTATCTCCGTTTGAGTGTAGTGTAGGTTGAGTGTAGTGTACCAGCCACCAATGTTTCCCAGTCTGGAATCCGAGGTTGCGGTTCCCTCTGCTCACGCCTTTGTCCAGAGGTGTCACCACACTTGGACTAGAGCCCGAGAGACTCTACTCCAGGTGGGGGCGCGCACCAAGGCCAAGGCCAAGGCCGATCGCCACAGGTCAAGGCCTCCCGTATACGTCGTTGGTCAAAAAGTGTGGCTTTCAACTAAGAATATTCCTCTCCGCACCTTGTCTAATAAGCTTGCACCCAAATTTATTGGCCCGTTTGCTGTCACTAAAATCCTTAGTCCGGTGGCAGTCCGCCTCAAGTTACCTCCCGCGTACAGGAGGGTTCATTCCGTGTTTCATGTATCTAAAATTAAGCCCGTGTTTCATTCACACATTAATCCGCCTGCCCCGGTTCCTCCTCCACCGCGACTCGTAGATGGGGAGACCACATATTCGGTTAATCGAATTCTGGACTCTAGGCGGAGGGGACGTGGATTTCAGTACTTGGTGGACTGGGAAGGTTACGGTCCGGAGGAGAGAAGTTGGGTACCTGCTAGAGACATCCTGGATCACTCCCTTATCGATGATTACAATCGACAGGTAAGGGTGTCTGGGAACGCCAGGAGACGTTCTTAGAAGGAGGGGTACTGTCACGGTAGATGTATTCTCTGGTCTCTTCTAGTCTCGGGTTTATGTTGTTGTATGAGTGCACGTGCGTGTGGGCGTGAATGATTGGCATTCCTGATCCGCTCCAGCTGATCATCATCACATCACCAGCTGTAATCAATCTCACAACTCCATATATACAGTACTTACCGCTGTTTCCTCATCATTGTCAGATCGTTGTCTTGATGTCCTCGGTGTTGGTGTTCCTGTGTCCTGTTCCGCCTGGTGTTCCTGTTCTTCGTCGTCATCATCATCGTTGTCGTATGGGTTTGGGTCGTCGTTTCATCGTCACCTCTTCACTGCACTTCTTCACGGATCCTGACCATCGAAGTCCCTGCGTCACTTCACCATCGGCTGTACTGTGTTCCACTATTCATTTATTAAAAGAGTAACTCGCTTTTGCTTCCTGTATTTCATCCAGCAGACATGACAGTCACTCCCAATCAAAAAAAAATAAAATAATGTTTTCTCCTCACACTTCTGAGGTGGAAACCTTTGGCTTCTGTTGGACAGTGCTGTAGACCAGCACAAACAAAGCTCAAATGCCACTTTTGATGTGATCGTATATGGATAAATACCTTACAGAGACAAACATACAAAGAGCTGAAGATCCACTTGAATACTGGACAATGCAGAAACATGTCTATCCCCATCTATATACATTGGCATCTACACTTTCTTTGTACCCCGGCCTCCTCTGTACCATGTGAAAGAGTGTTCTCTAAGGCTGGGGAAGTACTGTCTAGAGAGAAATAGACTCAGCCCCAACACTGTGAAACAGCTTTTATTTCTTAATAAAAATAATTAAAAACTTTATCACCTTTCTTTCTGTCATTCCTACAGTTACATAAGCACTATCACTGCCAAATGTCAAAAGCACATTTAATAACAGATGATCCTATCACACAATGTCCTTATTCACTATGTGTGTGTGTGTGTAGAGAGAGAGAGAGAGAGAGAGAGAGAGAGAGAGAGAGAATGCCTACATTAGATCTTATTGAATCATATAAGCTCATTTTATATTTCCTTTAATGGGTAAATTAATTTATTTAATGGACAAATCAAACACAAACGTGTAAGGCTTTTTGTACACATAACATTGAAACTATGGAGTGTGTTGTGGTTGCTTCATCTGACAGAGCTTCTTACACAGGCTTCTGGCTGCTTTATTTTAAATAAGCACCAGATGGCGTTGTTCTCGACACTCTCGAAGGCGAAGCTTTGAATCTTTTCCCAGAACAGTCAGGGGAAAGCCCATAGATATATACACTAGAAGTCGCCTTGGGGTTCTAAGCATGCGTAAAAACCGCCGCCATCTTGGAACAGGGGTCTTGTCATAGGAAATAGCTAGGTAATGCTGCTATATCCACCATTCGTGGATGATGCCGGACTTTTGTGCTGCGTATGGATGTTCACACGAACGAAATCTAAAAACCAGACAGCAAGGGATTACATTTCACAAGAATGTGAAATTTTGTAATTTTTTTTAAATTTCTCTGGACTCAATGATAAATACATGTCTGACCGTTGGAACGAACCATTCATGACGATTTATGGTGACTTTATTTCCGTTAGACCTTTTCCTACATTGATGCTGATGCATTAAAGAGGAGGGTCTCCCCTGTTCCATGATGGCGGCTCTATTGAGGCATTCGTTCCAATGAACTGCTGTAGCCAAGGCGACATCTAGTGTATATATCTATAGGGAAAGCCTCAGTGCTTCACGAGGCTTCATTTCACCATCCCTAAAACACAGCTTTTGTGTCTTTATCAGCTTATTCATATATAGCTACTGGCCCTGATAAAGATCACAAATACTTAAATACTTAATAAATGCTTGTTCCATTTCTGTAAATCAGTTTTTATGAATGAATGACTCTCTCACCCATTGCTCTAGTCTTCGTCAACAGCCGCTTGCACCTCCTGCTGGTGAGATCGACTAACCGCAGATGAAGATTATGAATCGGAAATCTATTGATATTCCTGCAGATGCCGGATGTGAAATGTTGAATTTTATGTCGAATTTGAACCACTGAATTTGTAGAAGCGAATTTGTAAAGCGAAATAAAATGGACCGACAATTACCTGATTTTAATTGAATTATTCACAGCTTAAATATTCTACCATGTTGAATTTCAGCCCATACAAATGCAAGCCCTAAAAATACAATGCATTAAAACGTAAGCTTTTTTGTTTCAAAAACATTTGGCATTTTTTTACTTCCCATATTCACTGCAGCAACTAGCTAAACTAATTTGTGATTCGTAGAATAGAATGTGTGCACATGCAGTGAAGAACTGTTGTAACTGTTGTGGTGTGTTTGTTGGAGAGAGAAAAAAATCTACAAGTTTGCAACAGATGAAAGAGTTTTCTCTGTGAGTTCAAATTTATTGATACACATGTGTGGCTATTCTCTATTCTCTACAACCACAAATTCCATTGTACATACATGTGCTCTGTTGTTTTGCTCCAAAGAATACCTTCATATTTTCAGCGAGAGTGGACGACTGTGTTGCATAGACAGTAGTGTCAAAGAGTATAGAAGAACAAGAGGCGAAACTCTGATGCTTTTTTGGTAACAGCCACTAGGTGGCGCTTCGGTAGCGCGGCCACCATTTTGGGGTGAAAATTCCAACTGGATCACTGGACAACAGCACAGATAACAGTTGCTTTATTGAGTATTTACATTTTATGCAACTTTACACATTTACTACTATTATTAGTTACCAACTCCACTAGGCCTGAAATATATTTTGTACGTTTTACCCATACAAAAATGTAATATGGCCATATATGTACTTATATTTTAAATAGCATGACATATATCTATACATATATTTGACTTATCTGAGTACACATATGCCTGCAACATATATGAACATATATGTGTCCAAACATGTGAAGAAAATATTTGAGTTCATCCATATGATACCATATATCTGCATATATTACAGTATAGTAGTGGTTCCTCGCATATATGGACAACATTAAGTATAAATATGTGACATACATATTTGTTTCCCACATATTTAATAAATGTATGTAAACATACATGCATGTGATACTGATGCATTGAAATAAGTACATGCATATACATATGCGTCTTAAGCCTCGTACACACCGGGACGAATATCGGCTCGCGTTATTCGTCAGCGTTTTTCAACGCGTTTTTTGTGTTCACACCCAAGCGATTTTCGCTGACGATGAGCCGAGTGAACATGCAAATTTATTCCCTGACATTAGATGGCGCTTAATGTAAAACAGAAATACCCCGGTCCACAAAGTGCTTCTGACACTCGCTTGTCACTCAGAAGAAGAGAGCAAGTTTGTCGCGTTTGTCATATAGTTCTTTATTCTCGTTGGTGTCTCTTTATAAAGACACCAACAAGACCAGCAGCTCTACATTCATCTGGCCTTGCACCTTCCTCGTCTTATTTCATAGTAGACGCATAGACAGTAAAAGAAATGGACACAGCGACCCCGTTGATTTCAACGGAGAGAGTTGAAGCCAAACATGGGCACTCACTTCCTGATAGCCAAGCGTTCTGCGCAGGCTCAAACTGAGCTTGATGACGTAGATGTCACGTGAGCAACCTGACTGACAGTTGTAAATCTTCTAGTAGCTGTGCCAAGACTGCAGCAGCTGATGAGGCCGGAACCAGCACATCCAGTGCAAGTAGCCTTTGACTAGTTAATTTTAATTAACACTATTTTATATGTCCTCTATATTGACATGGCCTTTTTGAAGGATGTTGGTTTACTAATAGTCTTTTTGTGCACTTGAGCTTAACTGAGAGTTTGTAGACGTTAAAGGCTGTTGTGTCGACTTTGATTTATTGCAATATTGAGGTGTTCAGCTTTATTTTGATTTTAGAAAATAAACATGATTATTTCATCTTACAAATATTTTTTTTCTTTCACCTGCATGTCTTAAGTCACCTAGATGTCTGTCAGCTGTCGAGGACAACGTGCATCTTTTTTTTAGCCACATTTAGTATGAGTAAAATACTAAAATAATGCATTATACTGATGGAGACTGTGGACTTAACTTACCTGAAAAAGCTTAACTTGGAAGAGACTTGTCTCTTAGAACACATGTATGCAACACAGCAAGACATTTTCGCGCGAGGGACAATATGCTAGCAACAAGTAAATTGAAGTAAAAGGGAAGATGAAATCACCGGGGGAGAAAAAGAAAAGAAAAAAGCCAACAAAAAGTTATCACACTGAATTAACAAAATACCACCTATAACACAATACTTGTCTTGAATGATGATCAGAAGTTTCCAAGGTCGAAGTATCACGGCTCTCCAGAAATAAGGGCTTTGACTAGCAGGCGCAAGCAAGCTAATCTCGAACGGTCAATGACGCATCAGAGTAAAGAGTAAACTCACATTGATGTGTGTGTGTGTGTGTGCGTGTGTGTTTTGGAAATCAAATCGTTTAGTATTGTAAAAACATAATATAATGTTTATTAATATATTACAATACTATTAATAATTATAATAATTAATTTAATATAACATATTACGCTATATAATTACAATATGACATGATAAAAGAAGTGGCTAAAATCGACTTTAAAATAGCCTACTTTAGGATTGTAATCGTTTGAGTAGCCTATCTGCAGTTCTAGTAATTTTAGTTAGTTAGTTTAGTTTATTTTGAACATGTTTATGTATATATCCATTAGATTTAAATATTTGGCTAGTACACACACACACACACACACACACATAATACAATAAAAAATAACAAAATAAATGCATGTAGGCTACGGCACAATCTTCCAAAATTATTAAAAATGATTCAAATATAGGCACATATGCAAATAATTTTTTCCCTTCTTTTTCGTTTCCTTCTACATCAAACAGAATAATAACCCATCCAAAAAATACTTCTTAGTATGAGCCCAGGAACCATACTATAAAATACTGTCCCCTCGAGTCATTTTCGTATCCATTCAATATTACATGACCATATAATATTCCAATATATAAAGAATTGTGAGCTAGGTGTTAAATCATGTAGTTTTGGCTAATAAATCATGGTCACAAACACTTGAACAAAACCGTTTTTCTTTATTTCACGTTATGTAGGCATTTTGTAGCTACATATGGCTTCCGAACGGGATCACATTCATCTTCAAGCGTAGATCTGTAAATAAATAAAGGAACAACGTTAACCGCGATAGACATTGAGATGTTTTTTTTCTTCTTCCATTGCCTGTATAATTTCCTGATAATTAATTTCCCCATCCCCCGTAGGTGTAGTAGTAGATAAATAATTTAAAGTTCGTGGATAAATGTTACTTCATATGTATTCACTTGCCACATATCGAATTATTTCCAATTCCTCAAAAACGTTGTTTAAATATTTTGTCGCGTTGCTTTTATGGACTCTGTCTATCTATGCCATGGGCTGACTTTAGACAGTAAAAGACTGCCTGCGAGACTGTGCGAGCTTCTCCTCCTGTCTATACGGTAATGTCTCTATTGTGCGACATGAAGTCGCGTGGTTATGACGCAATTTTTAGCCTATTTTTACAAGAATGGCTTCTACGGGGCCATAACGTAAGATACAAAGTAATGGAGCCTTTTATACATTGTCGTGTTTCTTTAGAAATAAATAATGGACAAATGAAGTCTTTGGACGCCTCAGATGTAAAGTTATTCGCTGTCAAAGTGACGCCAAAATGAATGGGAGTCAATGGGATGCTAACAGCAGGTGATAGCCAGCTACAATGGCGGCCCCGGAGGCAGCTTCAACTTCCGCCTGATGGATTACCCCCTTGAGTCAATAGGGGCTGGCTGCAGACTACGGGGCGAGTGGAGCTCCATTCAAAAGCGGAAATACGTCACCTCCACTGCGACCGAGCGCATATACGTCACCTCTACTGCGACCGAGCGCATATATATATATTTATTTATTTAACCGAGCGCATATATACGTGACCTCACCTAATCTTCACACACAATATCAAAGCAGTATACTAAACTTTTACGGTTTATGACTTTTAAATATAATATTATAGTAAAAATAATTTCAGAATTTTCTATTTAAAGCTAAATAACATGTACAAATCAACCAAAGTAAAATAAAGAAGAATAATTTCCACAATTTAAGTTTTAATTGTTTTTATGTAAAAAAAAAACAAACAAACAAAAAAAAAATCTTAAATTTTTACAACACAATAACTGCAAGGGACCATACTGTAAAAAAATACAAATATGAAAAAAATAATTATTTAGAATTTTGTATTTAAAGCAAAATAACGTGCAAATCAACCACAGTAAAATAATGAAGAATAATTTCCAGTTAATTGAATTGTTTAAAAATATATATATATATTGACAACACACTTGAATTACAAAAAAGTGACCAAAATTGTTACATCAAAGACAACACTGCGCGCACACACACTTCACTGTTCAAGACCTCCATCATCCAAAAAGCAATCCCAGCTACAGTAGCCAGGGTTGTCATCTGAGGAGTAAAACCCCGAAAGCACTCCCCGTTGTCCATTTCCCTGGTAGCCAGCCCCACAGTCTTTGTAAAGCTGGCTGCATTGTAGGCGGCTGCATATAGAGATGGTGTACGGCTTTCTGTACATTTGACGGTGTCTCTCTGAAAGTCTTTTCCAATTCACTACACCTGTTCAATTTCAAAACACAATGAAAGTCACAATTCAGACAATAAATGAACAAATCTTTAACTGCCAAAAGTTTCATGTTAGGGAAATGGAAGAGGGTGATATTAATCTAGCCTAATTGTTATACCCACAAAAAAAAACACGATGGGGCAACCACACTTATTGAACTCACTATCAAGCCAGCTGAAGTGTGCCTCCTGCTGAAAATGCTCCTGGCTGACAATGTTGTTTAATCTCTGGCATGTCAGAGCCAGCCTCAGGATTGCAGAGCAGCCGTCTTCTAGAACTACAAAGACAAGGATCCTCTGGAGAATGTCATCGGGCAACTGTAGATATGAAACAAGATTTAATATAGAGTCATTGCAAGCCATTTCATCAACATTAAAGTGATTATGAACACATACCTGCAAAATGTCAGTGGCCACAGCCCCATCCTGTGAAACCCTTAACATCTTTGCTGGGATCGTAGGTACCTTTAAAAAAAAAAAAAGGAAAACAAAGAAAAACACAGTTTAAGAAAAAGCTGCATATTACATAATACATGCTACTTTCAATACTTTTTACTGAAATATTACCAAAGTGCTGTATCTCCTTTTCCTAAGGACACGAAAAACAGGCGGCAGACTTCCATCCCCCATCTTCCTGCCTTCCTGTGTAAAATGCGCAAATCTTCGACCATGTCTGTAATTGACATTGACCAAATATGTTCATCATGCTTTCCCACTTTGATAGTACTATCTATTAATGTACTACTTTTCATTTCACAAACCATACCCCTCAATCTCAAGGTTCTCGAGCAAAACCTTGCACCACCAACTCCTCAGATATGGCATGTCAGACTGAAGATAAGAACAGTTGTAATGTGATTCACCACAATTAACATTAAACATCTTTGTCAACACCAAGACTGCACTTACGGTGGTGAAATCAAAGGCTGCCTCCACAGTTATGTACCAGGTATACTGTAAAGGCAGAACAGCTATTATGTTGTCATGTCATTTGTATGAGCATAAATTTACCAAAATGAATAAAAATGGACAATGGATGTTGTGTGGACATCACTAAACATCCTAAAAATGAGCTTGGCAACCCACCATAACCATAAATAATCCACAGTCAATCCCATAATGTTGTAGGGGTAGCCCCTGTTTGAAGAAAGAAAGAACACCCATTATGAAGAATTTACAATGACTATCAACCTTATACAATGTTCTTGTGCATTTTCATTGGAAATGATTATTACCTCAACATCCAGGCCTGACTGTTCTTCCCATGGCCCAGGCATGAGCTTTTGTGCAACAGCCCTGATAAAAATCATGACAGTGTTACGAAGGATACTTACAATTCAGCTGGGGAACACAAACCGTTTCAAAAATGCAGAATACAATTCAGAAATTGGTTGAACATGAAATGCCAACAATGCTTACATCCTCTGAACGTGAGGTACTTTAACTATGAAGTTTATCCAAGCAGCCTTGACAAGTCAAAGGAACGCGACTGCCGAGAGTAGATGTATATAAACGTGGGCAAGTCAGAAGAACACGACTGCCAAAAGTAATTGCATTAACACTAGAAGTGCCATGACAGTCATTTTGACCGTTTTGAATTTTATATCTGCAATAATTTTGATCTTTGAAAGATCTAAGATCTAACTTTGAAAGTCAACTATCTGCTGACTTTTTAAATGAATATACAGACACTTTTAGGAAATGTTTTTCATATAAATTACACAAGGCAAAAAAAAAAAGAACATATACCTATTTCGGCCATAGATGGTCATATTGACCACACTGAATTTCGCGGTATTCATTTGTTACATTTCCCGCAAATTATTTTCTATTAGCCTATTTTCTTTATTATATTAAAATAAAATGTTTTATAATTAAGATACTTTTAGTTATTAAATGTACAGTTTGGTGTTGTTTTTAAAAGATATACTAATACAATAAATGGTGAAAATGACCGCTTGTGGCAGGTCTAGTAGTTATGGAATTCTGTCACTTCTAGTGTTAATGTGGGCAAGTCAGGGGAACGTGACTGCCGAAATATATCATTGTGTAACCTCAATATATCTCTGTAGGCCTTGTTTCCAAAGCCTTGTTCCCACTGTGCAAACAGCGAATCAAGGAACAGTATTCCTCTTTTGCCTGGCATCATCACCTGAGAATAGTCTTGGCAATGAGTTAACCTTTCATGTGTAATATTCCAATAAGCTTTGTAAAAATGAATCTTCATATGCTTCTTTTCCACATCAACAGTATAGCTTGACAAACTTTCTTTGAAAGCATGCATTACATACACATAGCAAAAAATGGCCTTGTGTCCACAGCGGGAATATAAGTGCATCTTTATCGGCGGAGTCGACCTTAAAAGAAAGCAAGTTATGCTGTTAATTCAAATCAGTTTAATTATTGCTGTCAACCCTCTACAATGCGAGCAAATCACTCGCATATGCAAGTAAATATCACTCTGGGCGACTATTCAAAAATTAAAAATACTAGCCAATGGCGATTCTATTGCCAAGGTGTGCGTAGAGAGTTGGCTGTACAAATGGGTAGGTACTTACAGGAAGACTGCCTAGAGGGTCACAACTCAAGGGTGGGAGCCATGTTGGGGGGATGTGGAGGTCCATAATAAAAACCTTTTTCCCCTAAAGAAAGACAGCTGACTTTGTTGTACTGCACAGAGCTCACATAGGTCCCTCTAAAATATACGTTAATACATGTGTATACATACCTGTAACTCAACCATCTCCTTAACAAGCCTCAGACAAGCATTTCCCACCTGTTCACATGATTTAATGTTTTTTTTTTTTTTACTGTATTTACAATTAAAAAATATTGAGTACTTTAACATTCCAACAAAGTCTTTCACCCACCATTGAGTCCATTTCCCTGTTTAGACCTAAAGATAACAGGTTCTCTCTGGTCAAACATGTAGGGCCATCCTTAATCATAATTTCATTGGCAGGCCTACCCTCATCCAGAACATAGCTGACCTACAAGAAAGACAAATTAAAAGTAGCATTAAATAATAATAATAATAATAATAATAATAATAATAATAATATCAACAAAATCCTTTAATTACTTCAATGGAAGAAGAAGAAATTAAATTCTGTCAAATAAGCTATGCATTTATGTACCAGCTGTTCCTGGAGGGGATGATCTCCTCCAGCTGACCACATTGTTCTACAGGGCCTGAGGTTGCTGATGGCAGTAAGTGTTGCACAATGCTGCCCACAATGGTGCGAAGGGCCAACATCTACAAGAAAAATGAAACAGTTACTCTTATTAATGCTAATATACATTAATCTCACTGCATTTGATCTGACAGTAGCATTCACCTATCCCCAACATTAAACTCCTCCCAGTTAGTAGTAGGCATTAGTTATTTCAACTCATATTCATAGTGCTCACTTTGTGTTTGTGCTTCATCAGTGGGTGGTTGTGCAGCTATGCTTTCAGTTGACCTTGGCTCGGCTGGAGTGAGTTGAGATCCTTAAAGTACAACAATATTTGATGTTATGAACCAATTAAATGACTAGAATATGCATTTCAGTGAAGTTTTTAACTTTTAGACAAAAACAATTACGTCACATGGGTCAAGATTAATTACATGACTGACTTTGTATGATCATTGATGTTAAAGCAATTTACTTGTTGCTGAAGATGCCTGAGCCACCACAGTTGTGCTTCGTCGTTTTGATGCATCACCTATGACAGCTTGTCCCAAAGTAGACAAGGTGATGGTGTTTAGAAGTTCAAGCCGACATCCAGAGTTTAACTGCCTCTCCAGAAGTGCTCTATTTGTGGAGGTGTTATGACGATGGATAACACTTCTCATAAGAAATGCATGGGTTGATGGAGTCATGTTATTGAAGAAGTAGTTGCTTTTACGCATTTTGGCAAAGAACTGCTCAGCAACTTGGCTATTCAACCACCCTTTCAGCTCAGGGACAAGTTGGATCCTGCGTAGTATGTCCTTTGGATCTGTGGCATTCTGCTCATGGAAGCGGTCATATAAGACATAGTGCTCAGATGATCCAGTGACCGGATGAGCATTATCCTCCCCACAGTGCACACCTTCATGTAGCCATGGCAGTGATACCAGCAATTTTCCATCCCTGGCTGCCTTCACATTCTCTTCTGTGGGATCAGACAGTCTGCCCTCAAAAGGCTGGAAAGGCAGTGAATGAGGAACCCGCAAATTGGTGTGTGTCGCCAAACCTCTTGCGAAATCATAAACACAGACATTTGGAAAGTGCTTCCAGGAGAGTAACAGGTCTGCAAAGTCCCTGGGACTTTCAGCACGTAGATTAAATTTGATGCTGTATACAATGCCATGTGGGCAAAGTATTACAGACCATCCACCTGAAATTAAAGATTCAAAAGATTGTAAAGTGTGTAATTTACAACAACTTAATACCATAGATTCCAGAGCGACACAAACTTACCAGATGCACCCCATATGCTTTGGAAGACCTTGTCATATGTTTGTCTGCTCTTCATGTTCTCCTTCAGTCTTGTTATGAGATCAAGGCGGGAGCCCTTGGTGTCGATGTTGCAGGCTTTGCACAATTTTCTCACAACTCCAACCTGATAATACAGGTGAAACTTGAAAAATTAGAATATCATGCAAAAGTTATAATTTTGACGATTATGGCTTATGGCTTATGAAAACCCCAAATTCAAAATCTCAGAAAATTTGAATATTACATGAAATCAATAAAAAACCTTTTAATTTGAATTACTAAAATACATGAACTTTTGCGTGATATTCTAATTTTTCGAGTTTCACCTGTACTTATGACAAACTGTAAAAAGAGCATTTACTGGACACTTTCTTACCCCTCAAACCCAGAGAGCTTCATCACATGGCAACATCACCTTTTGTTTTGCCAACTCATCAATCAGATGGTCCTCAGTAACACTGCTCAGCTGTGCTTCAGTTGAAGAGGGGCATGTTCTCACTTTTTTGAACTCTGTGTTAAGAACAGTGCCACTTCGACGTGTTTCACTCCCAATCCAAGGTGCCCAGTGTTCGTAGCTTGGACTGACAGTGAAAGGGTTGTTTGCACTGCCTACAAAATGTGATGCATTATTTGTAATCCAAATTGTGTTTACAATGTAGAATCTGATGAAATGTAGTAATCACCACAACTCACTTTGGAAAAAACCACGACTTATCGTCGCAAGATGAACAGAATTCCAAAAACTCTCAATGTCATGTTCTCCGTTAAAGTCATCAGGGGGTGCTTTGAGGTCACTGACTGTAATGAATCACACCATTAGGCAAAAGCAACACTTCTGCACTGAAAACAAACACACAAAATAATCACAATGTCACTTACCTGCCAGCTTGAAAACCCCTTTCCTGTGTAAATCCATGACTACCACAGGTGGGTAAAATCCACAGTTGATACAGGAGTAAGTGTACTCTGTGTCGCACAAAGCCTCAAAGTGGCAATAGGCGTGAAATATGACATTCCTGGGTGGAAACTTCTCTCCTCTTAACCCCTCCAATGAATCCACAACTCTTGACACAGACACATGGTTCTAAAGTGTGGAGCAAACACAAATAAGTCTGAGATTAGACAGAGACATGTTCTTGTTGCTTAAGGATAGAAACTTAAAAATAAAAATAAATAAAAACGATGTAATGTTTCATATAGCCCATAGTCAAGTAATCTGAAGGAGAAAAGATTAATACTCACAGTAACATTTTCTCTGAGAAACAGACAAAGTTCAAGGGTGAGAAAAATATGGTTATCAAAGTTGTGAAGACCATCTTTCCACTCCTGGTACCTATACACCATGTTGCACTGTGGACATATCCTATGGTATGTTGAAATGTCTGTAAAACACAAATCACATTGATATCAACCCATCACAATACTAGCCATCACTGATCACAATTGCTCTTTACATTAGATATGCTTCTCGGACTTACTTTCTATCAAGCCCATCATGCTGACAATCCTAGCTTTTTTGGTAACGAGTACAGCCTCTGCAAGTGCAGGATGTCCAAGGCATAACTGGCACGCTGTCTCAAGAGGAAAGAACTGTTTTGGGTATTCAATCTTCATTCTTGGTGTTGTAACTTCTTTTGGAAGTGCTTCTGGAATTTTTTTATCTTTGAAAATGTACTGCACACTTCTCTTTATACCAGTGGTGTCCAGGAGACTGCAACCCTCTGAGCTTGGTGTTGTGGGCACCTCTGACTTGAAGAGGTCTCTTTGGGTTTGAAAAAGATGCCACTTTGAGATGTATATGTGTGGACAAGATGTCCGTGGCTTTGTGCAGGGACAATGCCAGGTGTTCCTTTGACTGTTATAGGTGACCATTATCCTTCCAAGTCGGCTAAAACTATGAATGTCTGGCTCATGGATCGACAGGCATATTTGTGATGGAGACCCACCAAAGTCCACAGGCACACAAAGAGGAACATGCGCTGCACAAGCAGCCTTTTGCCTCTTCACACATATAGCTGCTTTTGCCTCTCCAAAAAATTTTACTGCAATCATATCCCTCAGGACGTCTTCTCCGAGAAATGTCTCTGCAGCTATCTCACTACAGTAGTCTACAGAGCGAATGTGAGAGCACAAACTATAGCTTAATCCACTCCGCTGAGCCAACATCTGATACTGCACACATTCCTCTAGCTCACATCTAACTTGATGTATTGTTCCCCATGTTTTCCTCTGGACATGGACTGGCACAGAAAACCCATGTCCAGTTTTTTGCACGGAAAATATGCCATTTGTCTCATCGACAATAACACTCTGCAGATGACAGGCCTGAGTGATGTCATGAGACAAATCAGCATGTCTCCTCAAGAGGTGTGTGTTATAATTCTTCTTGAGGAGACTAAGATTGCAATGAGGACACCTGACAGACTTCCCATAAACCTCTGCTGCACCCTGCACCGGTTGCCGTGCATACAAGTGGTCTTGTGATGGCTCGGCTGATGGAGTGGCACGAGGCGGGTAAGGCTCGGCTGATGGAGTGGCACGAGGCGGGTAAGGCTCGGCTGATGGAGTGGCACGAGGCGGGTAAGGCTCGGCTGATGGAGTGGCGCGAGGCAGGTAAGGCTCGGCTGATGGAGTGGCGCGAGGCGGGTAAGGCTCGGCTGATGGAGAGGCGCGAGGCGGGTAAGGCTCGGCTGATGGAGTGGCACGAGGCGGGTAAGGCTCGGCTGATGGAGTGGCGCGAGGCAGGTAAGGCTCGGCTGATGGAGTGGCGCGAGGCGGGTAAGGCTCGGCTGATGGAGAGGCGCGAGGCGGGTAAGGCTCGGCTGATGGAGTGGCACGAGGCGGGTAAGGCTCGGCTGATGGAGTGGCGCGAGGCGGGTAAGGCTCGGCTGATGGAGTGGCGCGAGGCGGGTAAAGCTCGGCTGATGGAGTGGCACGAGGCGGGTAAAGCTCGGCTGATGGAGAGGCGCGAGGCGGGTAAGGCTCGGCTGATGGAGTGGCGCGAGGCGGGTAAGGCTCGGCTGATGGAGAGGCGCGAGGCGGGTAAGGCTCGGCTGATGGAGTGGCACGAGGCGGGTAAGGCTCGGCTGATGGAGTGGCGCGAGGCGGGTAAAGCTCGGCTGATGGAGTGGCACGAGGCGGGTAAGGCTCGGCTGATGGAGTGGCACGAGGCGCGTAAGGCTCGGCTGATGGAGTGGCACGAGGCGCGTAAGGCTCGGCTGATGGAGTGGCACGAGGCGCGTAAGGCTCGGCTGATGGAGTGGCACGAGGCGGGTAAGGCTCGGCTGATGGAGTGGCACGAGCCGGGTAAGGCTGCATAGACTGTGAGGTCAGCTGATTATAACATAAGACCAAATGCCTTTCCATGTCCACTCTTCTTATAACTGTCCTTGAACAGTGGGGGCAGTGGTAATGCCCCACAGCACGGCATGGTAATCTGCATCTATTTAAAATTTGCCCTGAAACAAAAAGGTAAAACAACAAAATAATAGAACAAAAAAAAAAAATAGGACAAATAGAAACGTGTAAAAAGCCTTCGACTTTTAGGGTGGCAACATACCTTCAAAATGTAAAGGTTGCTGCATCCTTCAAGCTAATGAAAGTCGCCTAGCTCTGAAAGTGAGTGAGAAAACGAGAATGAAAACAGTCGGGGAAGTCACCTGTGGGAGAAAAAAAACTGTTTTAACTGAAAATGCATAACGTTAAATTCTCTTCACATTTACACTTCTCAATACAATCAAACAATCACCACTAAACAGAATTAAACAATAAATACAAACATACCTGCCACACACCAACACTAAAATGTTATCTATATGTGGTCTCGGGCCATTAAATAATGCTCAAAATGGAGATTTGCGTTCGGCATCTCTTAACTAAAAAAATGTCAAACATTTAAATTAACAAGCAATCAATATAATACTCACATCTGCACACTCTACAAACATTATATTTAAAAAAAATCATTAGAATTAATACCTGAATAGAAGGGGAGAAAATCGCTGATGTTTCCCCACAGCGAAGTATGGAATGTAAAAACCCCGCGAATTTACTCCGCCCCGCCCCCGCGAAGTGGAGGTGACGTATTTCCTGTTTGAGAGTGGAGCTCCAATCGCCCAGGAGTAGACGCTGTATATCTTCTTCGCCATTACGTATGTGTGCTCGGCAAGACCGTTTTGTGTTTGAGCGCCCCCAAGTTGTGTTTTACTGTAACTTCAGAAGCTCCAGACACGTGAGCAAAAGCGCCAATCTTATTGGTCGGATAGTTTTTGACGCGGCGCGTCAAACCAAAAAAACGAACCCGAGGCGTTTTAAAAAAAATGACGCTTTTACGCGTGGCGTTTTACGCGTCGGTGTGCACACTCACATTGGCGCCCATTGTTTAGTCACGAGGCGTTAAACGTTGCCGAATATCGCACGCGAAATTCGTCCCGGTGTGAACAGGCCTTTAGGCTACATATATTTAACATTTATGTGCATATACGGGAAAATATACGGCATTTACGTGAAAACGGCCATTTTTGCTATATTGTTTCATATATGTCTATGTGTTTTATATATATGAATTTTGCATATATTCTCATATAGGCAGCAGACATACATGGGCACTGACATTATGTAATTTACTTATATCGACATATATTACATTTCTGTATGGGTAATCCCCTGGATCATGCTACAAACATGATGATCTTATAGAACATGATGGACAGTGGCTGTGTCTTTTTGTTTACATAGTCTTGCTTTAACTGTCATTAATATAAGATAGTAGCTACTGCAAAAAAAAAAAAAAAAAATCAGTTGACTGTAAAGCTATTCTATTGCTGTTATATAGCCTATAAATAGGGCATTTCAGAATGTTTGTAAACAATAGGCACCAAGATACTTCCGGGTGGCAGAACGCGAGCGGCTTCTACTGACCAACTGAAGAGATCCAGCTGGCTACTGTAAACAGTTACATAGTTAAAATCATTGTTGTTGATCAAAGTTGAAACGATGGCGAAAACGTGTTGTGTTTGGGGTTGCGCCGCCAGATATACAGCAAAAGGTGTAGGGTTTAATCGATTTCCTTCAGAAAAAAGTAAATCTATCCAGCGGAACCAGTGGGTGAGGAGGTTAAAGCGAGTGGACGTTGTCAAAAGTAGTGCATGTTGTCTTCTTTGCGCTTCCCGGCCCGACACATTAACTGTAATTATGAGCCCGATTTAAACCCAACCATTTTTAATACGTGGGTCGTTATAACTGACGTTCTCAACAGACTCAACTACTTTCTAAGTTACTTCCACCCGCCGCAACATTTATGTTTTGTCGCCACCCCACATTTATCAATTCAATATTAAGCCCAAAATAGTTTTTGACTCACCAGTCGGTAGATTATTTGTACATAAAATCCATCCGCCGTTCTCGTTAAGACGTCGATCACATATTTTCTTTCATTCCAGTCTGTTTGAAACGATCGGGCAATTTTTGGGCCCTTTTGCTGCATTAGTCCATCTAAGGCTGGCGTAGACCTCCCTCTTGCTATTAACTCAGATTTTGTAAAAGAAAAATTTCTTAACTCCGTGATCACGGCCGGTGCTGTCATTTTGACTTTGAATTTGGCGGGGATTAACTATGTAGGCTAGCTGTGGTGTAATGACGTTAGCTGCGCAAATGTCCAGTAATATCTCGATTTTAATTGGTCCATGTCTGATACGTAACGGAGATGATTACTGGCATAACATATTTACGTCCAAAGGCACAGCAGATTTGTGCTTTTTGCCGTACATGTTGAAGAATACAGGATCGAAGTGCGCATGCGCAACATACAAACAAATGCTAGTAAAAGAAAAATGCTAGTAGACAGTAAAAGCACTTCTTATTTTACCATTTGTTTTTTATTTGATTATGCGTAACTGCCACATTTGTCATCATAACGTCTAAACAATTGGAATAACACACATATTGCATATATAAAAAACAAGAATAAACAGTAAAAAACAATTTTGGCAGGGTAGTGCCTAGTTTGCCTACCCAGACCGCACGTCACTGAAACTTGTCAAACTGTGCAGCCTCTCTGCTCAACCCGTAAATAAATCCATCGATCTGCACATTTTGTTTGAGTTCTTTAATGGTCTAGTGGTTGATCTTTTGCCAAGCGTGTCAGAGGTTACGGGTTCTAATCTGCACTTCTATAGTTTTTTTTTTTCTCTCATCAAAACTGAATATGTTCATCAGTGGTTACAGTCTATATCAAACAGGGACAGGTTTGTGTGGATTTTATTTTGAGATTTCACCGGAATGAATAGAGAGTCTCCACAACGGCGATAGATTGAAGCGCGCGTAGACTCAACTACTTTCTATGTTACTTTCTCCCGCCCGCAACATTTATGTTTTGTCCCGCTCCCGCCCGCAAATAGACTTTTTTTCTGTACCTCCAAATGCTTTCAAGTTGGCCTACGTGTCGCCATCATACACATCAGCATAAATGCTCCTGATAAATTATTTGTTATTAAATAATAACACACAAACCACTGTTATAACATAAAGTAAGCAGGCTACATATAGCATGTCCTTTACTTTTATATGTTGGTATTAATTCAATGTTTGTAATGTAAATAAAGGTTTTGTGGGAAAAAAGTAGAAAACTTGTCTAAGTCTGTGAAATAAACTGTTAAAAGAGATTTGATGATCACTAGTCTAGTGATTGTAGCCTAAGTACGTTATTCTGTGTTGTCATCATTCAGTTTGGATTTGATCTTTAATGTACTTAAAAAAAAAAATTACACGCATAAATAAAAAGGCGTAAAAACTAACATTTCATCCCATGATTAACTAGATTTGTCCTGAAATTAAATTTAAACTCAGGAATCAATGTAAATTGGATTAAACTAATCACGCAAACAGAAACGCTTAAAAAAAATGCACTCACATGACACGTTAGCCCTTTGCTGCCGCCTCTAGAGGGAGTCATGGGAAATGTTGTTTTTAGAGTTCTAGAATGTTAAGACACCACTGAGGGGATGGTTATGTAAAACTACAACTCCCATCCATCTTCCTCTCGGCAGCTGCCACAGTGTTGTTGTTCGTATGGTCTGATGTTGATGCTTTGGCTCGGTTGGAGAGGCGTGACGTTTAATGCTAGATTTGCACAGAGGACATTTGCCTTCTTCCCTTCTCCCGCTGCAATTTACCTTTAAAACCGGTAAGAACAGCTAATAAGACACCTAATGCAGTTTAAAGTCACCATAAAGCTATAGCAGGACTGATAGATTAAAGAGACTCATTCATTTTTTGTATATTTGAGCCAGTGTTTGTCATTTTATCTGCTCATCTCTACACTAACACAAATCGGTCATTTTGGTCGTTGTTTTGATGCAAATATATTACAAGTCTAACTTTAGATTATATCAGTCTCCTGCCTCGATTTTATTTAACGTTACCTGAATTGTTCTGAAATAAGATGCACTCTGACATGATCCTCTCACTGTTGTCACATTTATCTATTTTGTACGTGTTTAACCATATTAACCATACTTTAGAACATCAGTTTTCTGTGCTTGCTTTGACTGAAACGTGGCTAAATGAGGACATTAGACAATTTTACTCCTTACCTCAATACAACGCAGTACATTTTTGTAGAACTAATAGAAAGGGTGGTGGAGTTTCCCTTTTTATTCATGACGATTTTGAATTTCTTGAAAGGAAAGATCTGAGTATTCATTTGTCTGAAACTGATGCGGAAGCAGTTTTTATAGAAATTCCAAAATGTGGGTGTTTTGGGGGTCAAACTGTAATTATTGGTTGCATTTATCGACCACCTGACAATGATATCAATATCATTGTCACATTGTCACACCATCTCCCTGTATCAATATCACACTACCATCTCCCTGTATTTCTGCTTTTTACAAATTCTCAGCAAAAAAGCCAACCTATAGTATGAAACATCGTAGACTTACTTCTAAATCTGTTGAGTCTTTTAAAAGGTTATTGGCTGAGATATCATGGAATCATGTTTTCGGACATCAGGATGCCTAAACAGCTTATCAGACATTTATGAATATATTTTCATCTTTATTTAATAAATGTTTTCCTTTGGTACAAAGTAGAAGCAAAAACAGAAATATTTCTAAGCCATGGTTTACACCTGCATTAAGAAAATCCTCCATTATTAAAAATAAGTTGAATAAAAAATCTCTCATTAGCCCTACACCGTTAAATACTGCGTACTATAAAAAATATAAAAACAAATTCAGCAAAGTTCTAAAAGATGCCAAGAAAAAATATTTTTCTGAGAAGTTGGGAAATTCTTGTGAAAATATAAAAACGACCTGGAATGTTATAAATGAATTATTAAATAAAAAACAAACAACTCGAGGAATTCCAGGTCAGTTATCCGATGGCATAGAGAATTATCAAAACCCCATCGATATGGCAAACGGTTTCAATGATTTCTTTGTGAATGTTGGTCCTTCACTGGCAAAAAATATTATGAATACAGGAAAATTTACTTCTCAAATTTTTGATTTGCCATATCCTTGCTTAAATGAATTTGATCCTCCAACTTCAAATGAAGTGCTTGAAATTATATTAAAGATGAAGGACACAGCTCCAGGACATGATGAAATTAGAGCTAGTCTCATAAAGAAAGTAGTTTGCTCTATTATTGAGCCTGTAACTTATGTTCTCTCTTTGTCACTCAAAACAGGCGTTGTACCAAGAGATTTCAAATTAGCTAAAGTAATTCCTTTGTTTAAGTCTGGGAATTCACATGTATTTAACAATTATCGACCTATTTCATTATTACCTTTTTTTTCTAAAATACTCGAAAAATTAGTTTATAAAAGGATATTAAAACACTTGACAGAAAATTTGATCTTATATGATCACCAGTATGGTTTCAGAGAGAACATGTCTACAGAAATGGCTCTTTTACAGTTTGTCGATAAAATTACAAAAAATCTGCATGAGAAAAATAACACTTGGCATATTTGTAGACCTGTCGAAAGCATTCGACACTGTAAATCATAATATTCTTTTAGCAAAATTAGAAAATTATGGCATTAAACATATAGCCTTAACTTGGGTACAAAACTATTTGGAAGAGAGAGAGCAATTTGTTTATGTTAACAATCTGAGCTCAAATAGGAGACAACTTTTATGTGGGGTACCGCAGGGGTCCATTTTGGGACCTCTATTATTTCTAATTTATATCAATGATTTAAGAGTTGTATGTAAAAATGTTATGCCACTCATGTTTGCAGATGATACATGTCTTCTATTATCTCATTTTAACATTGACACATTAATAAGAGAAGCAAATGAAGAATTACAAAATATTTCTAAATGGTTTAAAGTTAATCAACTTTCTCTTAATATACAAAAAACTAATTTTATGATTTTTAGCAATAAAAATAAAGGAGATTGTCAGGACATAGAGGTATCAATTGATGGTTTAAAAATTAGCCAAGTGAACCAAATAAAATTTTTAGGTGTCATTGTCGACCAAAAACTAACCTGGAAATATCATATTCAACATGTTTGCAGAAAAATTATAAAATCTGTTGGTATATTGAGTAGAGTTCGCTCTTTAATTGATATTTCATGTATGAAAACATTATATTATAGTTTAATTTATCCCCATATTCTGTACTGTAATATTATTTGGGGTGCAACATGCAAAACATATTTAAATAAGATTTTATTAATACAAAAGAAATTCTTGAGAATTATGAGTAATTCAAATAGATTGTCATCATCTGTTCCGTTATTCATAAAATATAACATCTTGACAATATTTAATGTTAACATCTATTGCATAAATATTTTTATGTATAAGTATGTGAATATGACAAATATTATGCCCAGAGCTTTTAATAATTTTTTTATGTATTCTTCGGATGTTCATGCCTATTCCACAAGGCATTGTAAAGATTTTTATCTTCCTTTTTGTAGAACTACAGCTAATCAATCAGCCCTGAAATACAGAGGGCCTTCCCTCTGGAATCATTTAGACTCCGTTTTAAAGACTAAAATCACTCTAAACTCTTTCAAAAGAGAGCTGAAAAAAATGTTAACATATAATTAAGTTTATCTTGTTAATTTGTTATATTAAAATGATTGATGTATTGATTGTATTGTCTTGCTTGATCATGTAAATTTATGTCCATTTAATGAGATTTTGGGGAGGTGGTTTTATAAGACCTCATGGTCTTCTCACTCTCTCCTGCACAGTATGTTTTTTTTTTTTCGTTAATGGATTTGTAAGGTTGTATTTTAAATGTTATATGTGCAAATAAATAAATAAATAAATAAATATTGTCATACTTCACAGAATCAAACAACAGTTTTCTGCATCATGCACCACCCATTTACTTCCTATCAATCTATAACATGGGAAGGGGGTTTCAAATTCAATCTTTTAGATGCCACGGACCCCAAGTATGAGGGAACTCATCCTAAAACTTAAAAGGCAGCTAGCCATTTTCTTGCATATAATATTTCTCTATATAATTTCTATATTTTCTTAAAGACCCCATTATTAGTTTGAAAAATGAATATTCTAAATATTTGTAAATATTATTGGAAAATATTTATTTTCTATTACGTAACATCATCGTTATTTTTCTATCTACTCACTATAGTACTGTACTGTTAGATTTATTATTTATTTAAATCACATTTGGTTATTTTAATCAAATTATACAATTTTATTTAAATATTTTTTTATTTATTTGAATCAAAATTTGGCTAGATAAATAATGTAACCTAATGTTTATTAATATTTGATTTTTCAATTTTTTTACAGTTTTTCTCTTAATGTTCAACCCCTTCGTACTCCCTTGTGGCCATGACCCCAGTTTGAAAACCCCTGATCTATGATATAAAAAAGCACCTAAATATCATGGGTCAGAATGCTTTTTGCACCCCGTGTTTAGTAGTTTTGTTTGGATGATGTCATATATGTGCAATGGCTCTGTTCTGCTTTTTTGGATGGTTAAACCAGACTGTGCTATTTTTGTTGGCTCTTTCTGAAAAACAAACCAGTGAAACAACCAGATGATAGTTTTGACTCAGATCTGTGGTTTTTAAAGACATAGTTCAACCCAAAATGAATTCTCACATTATTTACTCACCCTCAACCTGCATGCTATTTTCATTCAAAAACATTTAGCATGAAGTTAAACCAGAATGCATCAGATTTCAGTTTACTGTCAGATATATAATGAATAAAGCTTCTTTATTTGTGTCTGCAATTCTTCTTGTTTATGTAGATCTCTATTCGTAGGGCTTCTGCAAATGCAGAATAATAATTTACCAGTGGCAGGGTCAACCTGACATTTCTTCCTGTAAATGAGCGTTCAGGTAGACGTCATTACAGAGGACAACAGCATAAGTAAGTTGTGTGTTTACATTTGTTTTCTAGCTGGTTGAGAGATGTCTGAAAGCTCCAGTGACACGGAGTCATCCTGTGGATGGACAGTCATTAGTAATGAGGTGATTAACGTTTTATTGCTATTCGCTACCCATCAAGTTTACCTCTAATCTGAGTATAAATGCTTTTGGGGAGTTATCCTTTTATGATCCTCTACTAGGTCAATTAAACAAAGCCTGTCAAGAACACATACAGGTCACATTTTGCTCCAAAATCTAAAGATAGAAATATTAAATAATTTTTTGCATAAGGAATAAAAAGCCTATTTTTAGGACCATTACTATTATCGTTACTGTTATTGTGGCATTATTTTCATTTCCACATTTTCTTATTGATGATAGCTACTCATTAGATATTCTTGATTTTGGGTTGATATACCTATATATATATATAGCTATATATACACATTTTGTAAATGCAAATTATGTTTGTATACGTAATTATTTTATGTAAATTACAAATTATATACAAAATAATACAAACATTGTGTTTTTCAGTTGTGTTTTTTACTAATATCACTGCTGCTGTCTTTTATTTTCCTCTTTTAGAAGCCAGTACAGCTGCTTTTTTATTTTATTTACTAAATGCTCAACAACTTTATATTTAAAAGGTTGACCCTTTTAACGTTAAGCCATAGTGATAACCTTGGTGTGTGTGTGTGTGTGTGTGTGTTACAGGGTTCGGACATTGAGACGCTGGGGCCGGATAACGCTGGAGAGTATGAGGATAGAGCCGGTAGTCGTGCTGCGGACATACCCGACGGTGAGGATGTCACCCTTTGTGTCATTCAAAATGAATAAACTCAAAACTATTTATTAGGGATGTCCTGATCAAATTTTTGGTGCCTCAGATCCAAGTCATTGAATATTGAGTATCTGCCGATACCAAGTCCCGATCCGATACTTGCAGTTTCCTAGTGCTTGTTGCAATTTTCAAGTACATTAAAGTTATTAAAAACAATCCAATGTATACAGGGCCATGCAGAGAGTTTCTTAGGGGCAGGGGTTCAAATGTAAAAAATAAGGATCTATCAGTAATTAGGCTATATTTATAGGCCCCTATGTATTTATATTTTAATAATATTGTGTATTCTTGGGAGATGGTACGATGGGGATCTAAAGGACACAGTTCGAGTGGGACAACCTACCTATTAAAGAATGGCTTCATTGACACTTCAGTTCAAAAAGCGGGCATTCCAGGGTTCTCAGGATGCTTAGAACACATCAGTGTTATCTGGCAACGAATTCAATCAGCTAAAAAGGAGAGGAAGGAGCTCCATGTGACATTCCTGGATTTGGCTAATGCATATGGTTCAGTGCCACATGAGCTTCTTTGGGCAGCATTTGATTTTTTCAGGGTACCGATGTCGATAACAAATTTAGTGAAAGCCTATTTTGGAGATTTGCAATTTAGTTTCTCAACTCCAGAATTCAGCACTACATGGCAATGCTTAGAGGTTGGAATAATGGCAGGATGCACCATTTCTCCACTGGCTTTTACCATGGCAATGGAAGTAATCATTAGGGCATCAAAATGGGTAGTAGGAGGAGAGCGATTGGCTTCTGGGATGCGACTACCACCAATCAGAGCATACATGGATGACATGACAACCATGACTACAATAGTAGCCTGCACTAATCGGTTATTGGGTAAGTTAACCGATAACATTGAATGGGCACGAATGCAATTTAAGCCCTCTAAATCAAGGAGCATCTCGATAATTAAAGGCAAGGTAGTAGATAAAACATTCTTCATTAATGGTGAGGCTATACCAACAGTTTCTGAGAAGCCAGTGAAGAGTCTTGGGAGATAGTACGATGGGGATCTAAAGGACACAGTTCGAGTGGGAGAAGTTAGACAACAAGCAGTGGAAGGGTTGAAGAGCATAAACAGCTGCGCTCTACCAGGCAAACTAAAACTCTGGTGCTTTCAGTTTGGTCTACTGCCGAGGTTGCTGTGGCCACTGGACTGTGTACGAGGTTTCTTTGACAACAGTGGATAAGCTGGAAGCGTTAATAAGTTCATATATCAGGAAATGGTTGGGAGTTCCACGCTGCCTCAGCAGAGTGGGACTTTATAGTAAAGGAATATTGCAGCTGCCAGTCTCTGCTTTAACCGAGGAGTTTAAGTGCGCCAAGGTGAGACTGGAAATGACCTTAGTAGAGTCATGCGACAAATGTGTAAGGGAGGCAGCACCTGTGTTAAAAACTGGTAGAAAGTGGTCAGCAAAGAAATCTGTGGAAGAGGCAAAGGCTGCCCTTCAAATTGGTGATATCGTGGGGCAGGTACAGCATGGAAGAGGGGGTTTTGGGCTCAGTTTAGCTCCTCCTAAATGGCACAAGGCAGCCCCAGCTCAAAGGAGGAAGCTGGTAGTCAACGAGGTGCGAAAGCAGGAGGAGAGGAGGAGGTGTATAAAGGCCATTTCCCAGGCCAAGCAGGGAGAGTGGATGAGATGGGAGAGTGTGGAACAACGCAAGATGGGCTGGCAAGACCTTTGGTCAATGGAAGAGAGTAGGATCAGTTTCCTTATCAGGTCAACATATGATGTTCTCCCATCACCACAGAACCTAAACCTCTGGGTAGGAGAGGATCCCTCTTGTCCTTTGTGTTCATCACCTGCCACATTAAGGCACATTTTGACAGGATGTAGGATGGCTCTTAGCCAAGGTCGGTTTACTTGGCGCCATGACCAAGTACTCCGATGTTTGGCTTTAGCATTGGAAGACAAGCGTAACATGACCAATAAGTTGCCACCTGTTCTAGCAAAACATTACACACAGAAGACAATATTCCTCTGCCCAGGCGAGCAACCACCAAGAAAAGGTGTTAAAACCAATTCTCGCCCAGGACAACTGGAAGCTGCAAGGGACTGGAAAATGCTGGCTGATCTTGATCAACGGCTTACTCCACTAGTGTTGTCACGATACTAGAATTTCTAACTTCGATACGATACCTTGAAAAATATCGATATTCGATACCATTTTCGATACCACAGAGAAAAAAACTGCCACAATATTAAGGGGGTCTTTTTTTTATTTAAAGCTAAATATAACAAGTCTAGAACATGACAATGAGGTATATTTTACATGAACAAAAATGTCCTGAGTTCTATCTGTTAATATTTTTTCATTGGACCAGAGCTAACATGATCCGTTGTGTTTTTATTACCTACTGTTATCAAAGATTAAAATATACTGTAACAAATGCAACGCAAATGCAAACGTGCGTGCATCACACGCGGAAACAATGCTCACTGGATCGGCATGAAGTCAAGTCACCTTTATATATTGCTTTTAACAATACAGATTGTGTCAAAGCACTTAACAGTATCAAATTGGAGGATAGAGTGTCAGTAATGTATAATAATAAGATTAAACATTCAATTTTCAGTTAAAGGCATTTCATTATTGAATTCAGAGATGCCATTGTCTAGCTCAGTTTAGTTTAATTAGTATCTGTGTAATCAAATTGATGATAATCGCTAATGAAGGCAAATTGCAGAATTAAATAATAATTTTTGAATAAAGTTAAACAGACACAAGTTAATTTACATTTGACCACAGTTACAATATTTACTTGTCTATGATTCCTCAGTCAGATTATGTTAACTTTAAGAATTACGGTCTGTCCAAACAACAAACACCCCTGATGCTGAGCATATATGCTGCTAAATGGTACCCCTGGAGCCAATTACTTAAGTCTGTTTTCACCTATAAAATAATTTTAAAAAATGAGTGATGTGAGGGATATTGACAGTCAAACAATCTTTTGGGTGCCCGCAGCCCGCTCGCAGTGTGAAGCGCGTGTCCGCGCTATTCTCCGACATGCCCGCTCACGGTGTGTAGCGCGTGTCCTGTCCACGCTATTCTCCGACTCCGACATGCCCGCTCGCGGTGTGTTTTTTACGCGTGTCCGCGCTATTCTCCGACATGCCCGCTCGCGGTGTTCTTTATCAATCAACCAAAGCCGGTCGCGGGGGCGCCGCACTCGCCATCTTTCCATTCACTTTTGCTATTTAACCAGAGCGAATGAGACGAGTGCGTCACGTGTGGTGTTTGTCAACGCGCCTTTGGAGAGAAGTGAAAGTGACTGCTCGGCTAGTATCGGTGTATCGATACTTCGGGAAATTAGTATTGGTACCTTTCAGATATTTCAGTATCGATATTTATCGAAATATCGATATTTTTGACAACACTACACTCCACAAGCCGGTTCCTCAGAGACGTCGGATTCAGTGGCCAAGAGTTGCGTCGCACAGTAAAGAACTTATCTGAAGCAGCAGAGAGGAGCAGCAACTGGTTGTGGTTGAGACGGAAAGATTCTGGCTGGCTGTGTACAGGCCGCCACGTTACGGTTTCGAAGAATTCTTGAAAAACTTGAAGAGTCTATTGGTTTATTTGTATAGTTTGCATAGTTATTACAGTTATTACGTTCCTGTGTATTTTGCGTGAATGAGGATTGGTGTTTGGATAGATATTGTGTTTTGCGGTAGTATGCCATACGGAACCGTTGCCACTGACCTGCTTTAACGTCGGCAGTGGGGCTCGACAGCCTTAGTCAAACGGGTTGGCGCGTATGGTCGAGTTGTGAGAGATTGTGGTTTGGTCACATGTGAACTACGAGGAAGGAGCAACCTCAGCAGCAGGAAGGATGTAAAGGTTAGTAAGCTGGGCTGAGTTGAGTGGGGGACAGAGGGGGGTGACTCTGGGACGCCAGAGTCACTGTCGAGCCCTCTTGAGGTGTCGTGGGCTAGTCGACGAAACACTGAGGACGGAAGGTGCCCACTTGAAGACCCTAGAGATGTCCCCTACTCAGCTCAATCCAGATGGTTGTCATGGGGGGACCGCACTGTGGTTGCAGCCGTTGTGTGTGTTGACGCGCAAAATACACTGCAGCTATTAACACCAGACAGAAGGAGATTCACATCACCATATGGAAAGAAGCGTAAATGGATGGAGAAGCATAGGTTACTGTAAAGCTACGTCTTAGTTGGTGCTTATCTTGGCGAAAGCCGAGTACAAATCAGCATGAAGTTTTAACATCTACTCTCGTGTAATGGAAATCGTGTGGTCACAATTACAAATATGGGACTACTGATATAAACTTCTTGTATTTTATATGTACAATAAGCAGAATAATTGCAACAAAATAAAAAAAAAATATTTAAAGTACTCAGACAGTCAGACTACAGATAAAAGTAAACAGTAAATAAATTACTTTCGATGTTGGGTTTTCAGACGAGCGGGTTGAGGAGAGTTTGGGAGAGACTTCTTTAGACCTCACACTGAGAGAGGAGACAACAACGGAGGAGGCACCTGCCCAAAAGGTGTGATTAAATCCAAACATTACCTCTTGTCATGTGTTATTGTTCTGCAGAGAGGAATTCTCCAGTAAGCCAGCTTAAAGAAGGGGCATTTATGTTTTCTTGCAGGCCCGAGATGATGTGGGTGGGGAAGAACATGTGATTCTTTGCTCCTCCAGTGAGAACTCTGACATCCTAACCCTGCCAGACTCTTGTGAGGTGGAGATTGATGCATGGAAGGAGCCTGTTGCCAAGGAGGCAAAGGAAGCAGGAAGTGACGAGTTCTATCTCGGAAGCTCATCGAGCAGCCAATATACTTTTAGAGAGTCTGAGACAAGTGAGTGGAAAATGTTGCCTTCAATTCATGTTGGAATACTCGTTTTTGTATGCATATCAATGCCACTGCAATGCCGTAATTAGCAGTGGAATTATCTTTAAGACTGACTTTACGAATTAAAGAAAAAATGGGTTGAAATGGGTAGTGCAGTCCAAATTCAAAATATTGGAGAGAGTTGTTCCTCCCGCCCCCTCCTCTTCAGACTCAACACGGGTTGCCAGTTTGAGGACGTGCAACAAGAACGAGCGCAATTGACAATGGAAGGCGATGAGCCTTACACTGTAAGTAGAGCTGCGCGATTCTGGATAAATTGAGAATCACGATTTTTTTGTTTCAAATAGAGATCACGATTCTCCCATGATTCTGAACAGACAACTAAACATTATAACATGTAATGTACGTTTAATTAATTTAAAGAATTATTTTAAAAAATTGGTTTGAATAAATGAGTCAATGACTCACTCATAAACACTTGTTTCATTAATAGACGAATCAGCGTTTTTGAACGAATCTCTCGAATTAATGATTCAATGGCAAATACACTGAACAAAATTATAAATGCAACACTTTTGTTTTTGCCCCCATTTTTCATGAGCTGAACTGAAAGATCTAAGACTTTTTCTATGTACACAAAAGGCCTATGTCTCTCAAATATTGTTTGCAAATCTGTGTTAGTGAGCACTTCTCCTTTGCCGAGATAATCCATCCACCTCACAGGTGTGGCATATCAAGATGCTGATTAGACAGCATGATCACTGCATCTCTTTCACGGCTTAATGCAGTTTTAATAACTCTTCTTCATGTCCTGCAGTTTAGCAACAGTAGACTGCATTTTATGACAATCATTGATTTAGCTGATTTGGACGTTAGGTTTGGGCTTTTAGGAAGGAACAAAAGCGCACAGCTATGAAGGAAAGAAATGCACTCAATCGCACAGGCCTAATTTCTTACTGATATTGCTGTAGAGTTGCTGTCGTTGCAGTGTCTTTCATGTGTTCTTTTTATACGCAAGCAGCTTATAATCTAGTGTTTTCAGTGTCTCAGAGCAGCTTGAGACATATTACTCTAGGTCCTGGGTAAGATTTGTATGCACTTCATTTAGCGGAGAATATCTCAACTGTTATAGACTAATATGACCCCATTGAACAACGTGGGATGTGTGCCAAAATCTCTAACCGGGACGAAAGTCCTGAAAATGACCACAATAGGTGACACTATTATCACGCTACAGGTGAATGGAACTTTTTTTTTTCTTTATAGATATTCTCATACATTTCTACCATTTTAATCTTCATATTAAGAGAAATACTTTTTGTATTATGCTCTATCTTAAAAATAAAATAAAATATGCAAATTAGGCAATATCTCATTAAATATGCGTACATATAAACTCTTGAAGCTACAGATTTTCTGAGGTGATCACAATGTTTACAATGACCATGTAGTGTAAGTGTAAGAATTCTGGTTTGATATTTTTAATTGTGTTTCTGTATATGTTCAGTGTGTATGTTGTGTGTGTGTGTGTGTGTGTGTGTGTGGGGGGGGTGTCCTGTTTTGTGCTGTATTGAATGGAAAATTTTAAATACAATTGTATACAAACACTGGACTTTTTTTAAAAGAAAGAAAACAAGCATTTGATTAATATACAGAAATTGTATATCCAACCTTGCTTTTATCGTTGGAACGTTAACTTAAAGTGAAAAATACAAAACAACAGGTTTATTCCCTGTGTTGCAAGGTAAAACTTTCACAACAGGAGTCCAGGTATGGGGATGATGATGAGAGCTCATTCAGTGATAGGATTTTTACAACTATTGCCTCCCTTGCATTGGCAGTACTTGCAACAACTGATACCAGCTACCCGACAGGGACACCCATCCTTGTGTGCACACTTGCCACACGAGCAGGGATCTGGCAAACCTTTAGGTTTTGAGATTACAATCTCAGGGACTAATAAACTGCCCTTTCTTACAAAACCATAAGCATCTGCATTTAAGATCGAGGTGGCGTCTGTAAATGGTGCTTGGACTCAAAGCTGCTGTTGATAATAGGCTCTTTGTATATGTTTTCTTGCATTAGTTGAGGTGCAAGCGGACTCTCAAAGTCCATCTTACGGGCATTACTATCGAACGCAGCAATGCGCAGGTCGTCAAATGTCTCCATGTCTGTTGATGGTTTGAGACATTTGACCAAGAATGTTTCCGCCATTTATATTGCACTTTCTGTTAGCTGTGGACAGTTAAAATTGAGAATCAGAGAAGAGTTGTCTGGTTTGCGGACAGTGTTCAGAGCTGCAAGTTTGGTTGATATTTTTCTGGTTGTATTGCACCCAGTCAGCGCATGTAGTGCTGGGAGACACTGTGTGAGCTCGTCTCCCAGCGCTATGCAGATATCATGAAGTGGTAATATTGATCTTTTCACTCCTGAGTTGCGGATGAGCCAGAGCTCCTGGAGGCCAAGATTTCTCCAATTGACTGTTATGTGGTATAATAGGCACACAAAGACATCTGTGTCACCTGATGACAGTGTCAGTGATGTAGATCCTGTACGGTGACTTAAAATGTCCTGCACATGGAACATCATCCTGTCATCAGCCTCCTTGTGTGTGCAGTTGAGCCGAGAGAATGGAGTAGCACTCGCAGCTGACACAACCCATGCCTGTGGTGATATACCAAGGTATAGTGGTTTGGTGCCTTTGTAATTGGTGGTCAGCCACTCAACAGAATGCCTGAAAAGCAGTTTTGCTAAGTTCTCTAATACCACTGGAACATTTTGGTTTGGTGATATCACATCAAGGACAACCATGTTTTTTGATTTTCCTCTTCTCTCCGTCTCCCCATGTTTGATGCTGTCCTCTCTGTAAGTGTGTCGAAAACGATATGGATCTCATCACAGTTGCCTCCAGCTTTGGTGACCATAAATGTCAAAGCAATAGCAAAGTCGTGGAATGTCTTGACGGGTGGATAAAATTTCTTTAAGGAGACCTTGCTCACCAATGCCATGAAGTCGATAATGATGGCGTGTGTTTGCGGGGGGGTATCTGGACCTTTTTTTCTATTTGTAGACACAACTTCAGCAGCTCAGTCCCAAGTTGTGATTTGGCACTCTTCCTCAAGTAACCGTCTTTGTCAACCAAGAAGAATGCAGAGTTGGTGATCTCATGCTGGAGTAGCTCCTCAACTGTGAACCCCCGGTGACACCCATACTCAATAAACATGAGAGCTTTGATTGTCTCATCTTTGATGTCTGCTTTGGAAGCCAAATTCAAGGTGGTCTTTGGCAAAGTAAAATTGACTTTACTAATAGTAAACTTATTTCAGACTTATAGTCGATCATCGATAAATTTAGCACAAGCAGCACTGCCCTCTGTGATACAGCACAACAACTTGTCTACATTTACGTTGGTCACAATTTCTCCAGTGAGAACATTCTTAAGCGTTACCTGGTCTCGTAGAGGACTGCATACCTTCAGGAGATATTCCTCTATGTCTTGCACCATCTTTACTATTTTAGTTGTAGTGCTCGGGTTTAAGTCATGATGAAGTGAAAGTTTTCCTCCAACATCATCCCTCATCTCAAGGAGATCAACATACTGGTCTTTTTTATGCTTGATGATTCCCCAAAGAGCTACTGCTTACTTCTTCCTGGTGTCCCCAAGTATCCCTCCACTCACTTTGGCAGGCCGGTTGTAACACTGCTCTAGTGCCTGGTCAAATGGCACTCCACTACCTTTCTTGGTGGTGTTCACAATAAATCCATCGTAGAGGAGTGGGAACTTCTCCTTCAGTTGATAGCAGTCCTGCAGGAATAATGGTGTCCATTGACAGTAGTTTGTTCTCCCAAAAAAGAAGAACAGTGAAGTTGCCCTCTCCATTGCACTGAGGTAGAGAATCCGATCACACACACAAATTCTTCATTTTATCTAATGAATAGTCCGGCAAACTCACTCTCCCAACAAAGATCAGTGTAACTTCCCCCGAAACTAACATCCCAATGAAGCTAACACCACTGGCAGAACTCGGAATCCTGTTACATAGATAAGGATTTTTACGACCTCTAAAAGGGAATTCCTGAGAAATGTGACACTCACTTAATTCTCCTGAGGAGGAGAAATAAACCCTGTTAATCCTATATATTATATATATATATATATATATATATATATATATTAGGGGTGTAACGGTTCACAAAATTCACGGTTCGGTTCGATACGATACAGTGGTGTCACGGTTCGGTTCGGTTCGATACAATACAGCAAAAAGAAAAATGCCAGAGAAATTTCCTATTTATTAAAAGAAAAATTATTTTTAAATAAGTGTGAGTTTTCCTACGTCTTGAAACTTTTAGTTTTATAAATGGGGGTAATCTTTGAAGGATGAACAAATAATGTTTTGGTCATCACATTAAAAATAACATTTAAATATGATAATATTTGAGTTTTGAAGTGCTGGAAAAAGATGTGTGATGTAGCCTACTTGAAAGCATTTTACTATTTCTGCCAAACTCCCATGGTTACAGTGAGTGTTACTACAGTAAATCCATGGTGAATGTTGCTGATCTGTGGACTTAAAACCTATAACTAATTAATTCATGGAAC